>JADFUC010002211.1:0-110847 GCA_019722365.1 Lithospermum erythrorhizon
ATCAGTATGCTTCGTTCCAGTTGCATGTTACTCACGAACCTACGGGAAAAGATGCAGCAGTGATAGGAGAATTGGAGACAGCATGCTTTTGGTTTCTGGCATGATAGATGTAGAAGTCACGTATAATATCCTACTAGAAAGAAAGAAAAATGGGTGCAATTTTAAATCAATGTGAGAAGACTTACGTGATCACGCGTTATAATAATTCCAAGACTTTAACTTGAGGTGGGGGAGCGAACCTGAGAAAAGGCTGCGCTTGAGTGATAGGAGAATTGGAACCATCTTGGTTCCCGCGTGATAGATGTCAAAGGTCGGATATAATATCTACTAGGAAAGAAAAGAAGAGCGATTCTGAAACTTAAATTGACCGTGGAGAAATGCAGAGCAAAGTGCAAGATAGGTGTCAATTAAATGACTATCGGCGTATGCGTCAAGGAATGAATTGGGACTTACGGTATATAAATACGAGAATCTTTGAGACATTTGGCATTGTGAGAGCACATTATGGACTGGCATTCTTTGCAAATAAAGAATAGCGATACTTTGCACCGGCCCGACCTCTTGTCGAGGCAGTATATGATCCCCGAGGCGAGAGAACTCCAGACTCGAAAGAAGAAGCGGCGCTGTGACTTTTAAAATGACGAGATTCACTTGAGAACGAAGAGGTCGAGGCGGGCTCGACGCTTGGAAGGCGGGCGCTGAGCTCGAGGAGATGTAGGAGAAGGAATATCACTTCTCGATTCCGGCATCCAGGGGATGTTTGACAGTGACAGCAAAGGCTTCGTAGAACTCCCGGAGTAAAGAAACCGAAGAGGCATCGGCGTGGGCACAACACAAGTATATAAGCATGAGATCTTAGAGGCGTCGCGTTGAAAATATTTCATCTTGAAAAGCGGGTGATGGACGCTTGCGAGAAAGGGACAATTACCTTAGAGGGAAGACAAAGTCTCTTTGACAGCAACACCAAAAGCACCGTCGTCAGGCCGAGGAAAGGTACTCGAGGTTTGGGAGGAAGCGAGGCATCGAGGGGAAGCGTGGGGCCCATTTACTTTCCGGGCGATGGGGATCGCGAAGCATACCGCATTGTGTTGAGTCGGCGAGGACTCGGCCTGCGAGCGCTAAAGAGATTGGCGTTACCCGGCCAGCCAGTTTCCGGACTTTCCGTCGCGTTCAGCGTGAGACTTGCCCGCGAAGAGGTACTCGCCAATAAACCTACCATGTGTGCACAAGCGAAAGTCGAATAAGCGAGAATCTTTGTGAATTGAGGATCGGCCATAAGCGTCCTTCGAGCCAGGACATTGAGGCGCTGGGCGTCTGAAGCCGAGAGACTTCTGACGGTCAGCGTTATAGTCGAGGCTTTAACTTGAGGTGGGAGGCGAATCTGGGAAGGCCAGCTATAGATGATAGGGGAGCTGGAAACCCACGTCCACAGTTCCGTGTAATGGAATGCGAGGTCACGTGATATTCTACTTTGAGAGCGTGGATCCGTAGTAGTAATGTTGTCCCTCTGTTTCCTTTGATGGCAGGTATTGCGAGGATGGGATGGAGAAAAGCAGTCGAAAACCGAATGAAATCCATTAAATTGAAAAAGAATCGCTTTTGCGATGCAGAATACTCTGAAGAGGAAACCTAGCGCTGAGGCTGACGACTTACTTAAGCGGCTATCTCGACATTCTGAGCGGAGGAAGATGCAATTCATGTTCGAAGGCGACCACGAGGTTTTGTGGCGCTAAAGAAGGGCCGAAGATAGAGCGTCGAAACATGGGCCCAGCTTACATTTTCTGCGGGTAGCGATCCTATCGAACAAAGCCATGGAGAGCTACACTTTGAGGGTCTTGTGATAAAGCACATGGGTTGAATGGCGCTTGAATGAAAAAAAAGCAGAAAGGATGGTATGTCAAAGGGAATTGACCGGTGAGATATCACGCAGGCGCCACGGCCATGTCGATTGAGAGGGTGACAAATCACTACATACTTGAGGATTTGATGAAAGGAGCTCCTGCCAAAATCAAATACACCAGAAAGCTTGGCGTCAGTATTCTTGAGTTGAGGCAATCTCGATCCACTAAGAAAAAAATCAAGAGAAATCGGTCTTCCTAAGATTTGAGGGCAAAATGATTCAAAGAAATGCATGTGACGGATTGGGGAAAAACAGCGTCGTAGCTCTGCAGAAAGCACCGAGAAGAAGAGAAGCTGCCGCACCAAATGCTTGACATAAAGGAACAAGATGAGGACCGCGTCGAGCGAGAGTGCATAGTCCGGAAGGTAAATTATGGGAAGCGATGAAGGAAAGATTAAGTGGCGGCCTCGATGCGTATCAGGTAAGGAAAACTGGCGAAACGCGTATGCGTGGAAGCGCGAATTCAAAAAGGAGATACTGACCCCAATGGATGCTGTAGTAGGAAGTAGAGAACTTCGAGACCAGCAATATATTGCATGAGTTGACCGCGCCAGATACTGGCATGGCTACCCGGCCGAGGCATCGCCGATGAATTCCTTAGGGAAAACCGGGGCGATCCGATTATGCAAATACATCATGACGGGCCAGCTGGATTGGTATCAGCGCGAGGAGAAGCGCTGAGTATGAAGATCAGCAATACCGAAGGGTTGAAGCTTGAGAGCAAGAAGGAAGCCTCCGGATAAATTTACGCTACTGGCTTAATGAGCAAAAGCAAAGTCCTCGTCCTTGGAAGCTAATGAGCCAAGTTAAATTATGCATACCATGCGTATCGGTGAGAAAGGATGAAGAGAGACATGGTGTCGGCAGCAATATGAACCTAGGGACCGCGAGTCACCAAATGCATGGTGTTCACAGGAGAATTGAGGAACTAGGGATCAGTAGCTATACACCAAGCAGGCCCTCACGAGATTATGCGATCGAGGGCGGAGACGAATAGCATTTTTGGGCGAGAGTTCTTGAGTGGCATGGGAGCGATCCCGGCCCATAGATACGTCATGAGGCAAGCGTTGTGGAGCAGTGCTTGCCTCGAGGCTTAATGCTTTAAGCATGTAATTCCATAGGTACCTATATTCATGAAAGCGAAGTGACGGGTTGAGACTCCGAGCAAAACAAGAAACTATAAAGACGAGGGGTAAAGGCCAGGCGAGTTTGAAGCCGAGGATTCCAGGCACTCACGAGCATGAGGATAAGCATCCAGCCCAGCTCTTGAGCTGAGATAAAGCCCCGCGCCTCCGAGCATGAGGATAAAGCACATCCATTTCCCTCACGGCGTGAGGATAAGCCTTTGCCCCATTTCACGAAAACACGAGATAGCGCAGCCACTGCACCGCGAAGGATGATAAACTGCCACCCACAGCGCTCACCCAGAGCATAAGGATAAAGCTACTCCTGGCGTGAGTTAAAACTTTCGCTCATACGAGTCTAAACTCTCCAGCAGTATCTTTGGCTTGGTACTCGAGGCGACATGGCTGACTTGATGCGTATCAAGTGCGGCCGCGCCTAAAGCAACATTCATGTTGTCTCTGATCGATTAAATCGAAGACATCGCATTAAATAATGAAAAGTAGTAGCAATAAAACAATCAAAAGTGCGTTAAGTGGGAGATAAAACCAGCAAAGAAGAAAGAGATCCAAATCGTTAAATGAAGAAAAGTAAAGGGAAGCAGATATAACACCGACAAGCGGTAATGCGAACTCCGAGGACAAAGATATGAACAAGCGGAGGATTACCGACCCGGTCCTTGGCGTGAAGTCTACATAAATAGTAACCACCGATCTTATGCTCTGAGGCTCTGAGGTGTTTCTTTGTCGCGAAATGATTATCTTTCTTCAAGCTCTAGTGCAAGCCGGACTAAGGATTCAAAGAATACAACTTTTTGAACTGGGGGCAGTGATGTTGAAGAGAGCAGGGGCAAGCGTATTGTGGCTTGACTATTGCTGTTGAATGCTGCAGCCTCGGACTAAAGCGGATGAATAGCGTGTATAGATGAAGTGATGAAGAGCAGAAGTCGGCGCTTAGAGAGAGGCAGAGATAAGACTAAGGGGAGGAGGCAGCTCGGCACTTTCCGTCCCAGGCATTATCTACAAAACTTCAGAGGACTAGAATTCGCGATAGTTTTGAGGTGTTCGACCTGAAGTGATACGTGAGTGATTCCTATGTAAGTTCTTCGGGTTTGAGAAGAAATACATCCTTTCATGAAATTTGAGGATCCTTGCACAGAGCGAAGCAAAGCCTAGAGGCCTCAAGATATTCCAGCGTGCGAATATCATATGAATAGAGACGATCCCCCAACTACTAAACTCTCTGCAAAGAATGATCGAGAACATACTATTTATGTCAATGACCTCAATCGGACATAAATTTATTAAAACTCTTAGTACAACACGATCCCACAGGAACATATCTACCATCCGTATCGAAAAGCCTACAAGCGGTTATGGTTATTAAACTTCTACAAAATTTGGTAAAAGGTGATCGGGAACATATAGAACACATCGATAAACAAAGTAGGACAAGGACATGCTTGACACTTGTGCACTCTAAGGTGAGGTGGGGAGCGTATCCCTTGGGTATCTGACGAGTTTGAAGAGCCATGGGATGTACAGCGCGAATTAGCAAATCCATGGCAAAATGTAAGAGCGGTGTTGAGCCCTTGAAGAGCCGGGTGCTCGATTCGACTTTGGTTTTGCTGACAGGCGCTGACAAGCCCTCGGAGTTAAGTTGTTAAAGCTTACGAGGTGGAGGCTGCGATCTCGAGGTGAGGCCATGATGCAAAGCTCTAGATTGCGGCGCGGACGAATCTGATGGGCATTACTAAAATAAGGCGGTGATAGCTACACGAAGTCATGGCCGAATGCTTTTTAAGGAATTTTCCGCTATGAAGCAAGATGTCACCAGCATTGCATTACAATGCATGAGGAGATACCATTTGAGGACCTGCGGATGAACTAACATGTTGGAGGAAAAGCAAAGCAGGCGGTGATGAGCCTTGAGGCAAGCGCAGAAAGCCTGGCCCGAATCGAATGATGAAGCCATAAAAGTGTGCAATGTGATCCTTGTCTTGAAGGAGAGATAGCTTGCGAACCCCGAGACTCGTAGTCCCAGAAAGTGACTTTATCCTACATGCGTGAGGTAGCATGACATCGCGCGGAGTAGCAGTAGGAGAAGAAGCATTAACGTCTCCGGCTCGCTTGGGTTACTCGCTATCGGAATCGAAATCAAGAAAGGTTGAGAGTGAAGCAAACACCGAGAAGAATGTTGTAAGCCAGTAGGGAGCGTTCCGCACGGCACTAACGTCACCAAGCAATCGGCCGAGACAAGGGTGAAAAGCTGAAATAAAAGCGATTAGAGAGGAAGTGGTCGAGAAGCGAAGAGCGTTCTGCCGTACTCGCTCAATACATAAAACTCATTTGTTAGTCGGCGAAGGTAGCGGGATATAGGGATATACATGTCTCTCTGGCAGGCTAAGGCAAAAAGCAAGCGTCAGCAAAGGAGGTAAAGGCATCATGAAAACAAGAAAGGAAAATAAAGCAAGTAAGGAAGAGGAAAGGAACATTCCCAAGTCCGTTCTACATTGCAAGTTCCAAACTTCTGTGCATGTGGATGCGAGGCGAGTGCGAAGTCAAATAAAAGAAGCCAAAAATAGCAAATAATGAGCCAAAATCGGCGTATGATGGTTAATTTACGAGCAAAGAAGTCTTAAACTATCCTAGAAAGTTCCACAAAAATAATCATAAATTAGACCACAAATGAAACACGTAAAAATTTGAATAAAGCTTTGATCAGTTAAAGGGAGTAGGAGAAACGATTCCCCCCAAAGGCTATGATAGTTAATCGAGTCGAACCCTCAAAGTCAAAACCGAGGACTCGCTTCCGAGGTATGAGCTTTGGGAGAACCTATCCTGATGGCCAGTCACAAAGCAAGGCTACATATATCTCAAAGAAACTTGAGATAAGTGATGAGGAAGTTATGGGGGTTCACGGTGACATATGACTCTGGGTTTTTAATGACAAAATTTGGTTTTCTATAGAAAATTATTTACAGCATACTTTAAAATCTTCTTGAGGATTAAAATCAAATTTTTTATCGTGAGAAATGTACATGGAAATGATTGGTGATCCATGGCTGTAAAAGCATACAGTCAAGAATTAAAGTATGTGAAAAGTTACTAACTTTATTGATGAAACTCCAAATTCTTCAAAAGATTTAGTGGAAATTCTCAGCACTAATCTTGCGAGAACACACGAAGAAATGTTAATATGGTAACGTAATCATATAAAAACATCGAGAAGTGTATACGAGAGTTGTCTGAGGAAAAGAAAAGCGAGAAAAATCAAATAATCCCTGCCTTCCTTGATATGGCAGTATTTATAAAGGGAAAGATGATGAAAATTAAATTTTTTGTATACCGTACTTATGCTTAAATAGACAAAGCCTAGTGGATCCGAGTCTAAAAGCTAATGTTTGGTTAGCGGTAGGCCAGTAGCTTCGTGTTCGAAAAATTGGGGAAAAGCAGACACTTGCTTACAGTGGTTAGAAAATCCTCAAATAAATACACATAGGATGGCGAAATTTTTCCGCGTGAAATTTATCCCAAATATTTGTCAGTTAACCAAATAAACCGATACCGCTGAAAAATGGCGAAAAATAGAGTTTGGTACATTTTAAAATTAACTCTAAAATTAAAATAAATGAATTACGAAACCAGCATGGATCGAGATTAATTGTTTATCTTTATGACTGAAAAATTCGTATTGGAATTGAAAATATTAATTCCGTTAATCATGAGGTTGGATTAATATAAAATACAATAAATCTAGAGTATTAACATATGACGTATCATTAGTAGCAAAAGGCTCTATAAAATTAGCTCATTTACAAATCCTACATGGATTGAGAATTAAATGGATAACTAGCATGTACTAAGTCATTATTAGCATTAGAATTCCAATAAATAAATTTTCATTAAATCTTTTTTATGGATCGAGGAATTAAGGATGATCTTATGGGTACTTTAAATTATTATTAGCATCAAATCTCAGAAATAAATACATTTCCTATTAAATCCTGCGGATCGAGAATTAGTGGGTTTTTAACATGGCTTAACTAAATTCATATTGGCTCTGAGAAACCCTCGAGAAATTTAATTCTGCAACAAATTGAGAATTAAATGGGATCGGCAATGATGCATTAAATCCACATCAAATTAAGTAGCATTTGAAGTCGATCATAAATAAGAGAGCAGTGCTTGATGCGTGACATCTGATCATGTATGACAAATCCTGAAATAAAAGTCGGTATCTATAGATACTTGAATGACTAGATTTGACCATGGAGTGTGATCACGTGATCTGAGAATATCTGCCAAAACCCGGTCGTAAATCGGCGAAGTCACACAAATGGCGGCCAGATGATAACTTGGAATAAATAGAAGCCTTAAATACTAATGCAATAAATGCGAAATAGCAGTTGTCACTGACTGCAGATCTCACTGCGAGAGGAGAGTGTTAACCAAAGGACCCAATTTGTACTAAATTCACGCCAGCAGATCGATATCCAGCTACTCGTCAGCAGAGTGAAGCAAGGGCCGGATATCATCTGGCAAAAGGAGAAAGCGTAGCGTCTTTGAAAATAAATACCATGAAAAACCAACGTGTTGGAAAATGATATTGTTTGGAATTCGAACCATGCTTCACTCAGATAGCGAGGTTCGAGGCGATGTAAACGTCAATTTATCAAGAAATAATTAAATTGATTAAAGCGAATTAGTAAAGTTAATTAAGGGATTCGAACATTGAAAAAGAATGCCGCGTATTTGATAAAGGAGTTACCGATTAAACCTAAATTAAAATCAAACGCCGGACGAACGAGGTTCCCATCAATGCTAGAGTTAATCGAGAGAGTAGAAAAATAAGGGTTTCTACTGCGTTAATTAATACAAGTTGAAGGCTTCGAAATAGGGTTAAGAAAGCGATGCCGCGTTAAATGCGATAAAATTAGGGCTCGAAAAGCCTAATTTTATTGATATTTCGGCGAGCCTTGGGCGTTAAAGGCCACGTGGCTGAGAAATTAGAGAATACATAAAGCTACATTGATTTAAAAATGAAGACACATGAGTTTGCGGTTTTAAAATCAGAGACAGCGAGTTGTGTGGTTCAAAATCGTGACTCAAAGTAAATTAGGGAGGTGGCAAAATCGAGGCTCCCGAGTCCGAGAGTCGATATGGAAATGTAACTGACTACAAAGAACACAGACTACTTGGGTAAATAAAAATGTGCCTCTATAATTGTTGCCAGCACTTTGAAAATTCCCTGATTATCCAAATGATGGAGATCTTTGCGCCGAAATTCAGGTCAAGATGGCGATCCGGCTTCGAAATGAGCCAGGTGTCCAGTGGCGTTGGGGCCGAGAGCCTATAAATACCCCGCCGTTTTGACCCGAAAATGCTAGTCAGCATTCATTCAAAAAACACCCATAGCAAAACCATGAGAAAATACGGAGAGCCGATCTGTTTAAGTTAAATCTTTTTGAAGGCCTTGATGAAAGCTTGGTGAAAAACACCTCAATTGATCGTAATAAGTGCTGAAATTAAAATTATTGGACAAGCGCGATAATCACCAGTTTGAAGCGAAATCTTGTATAAAGATTAAAATGACTTGAATATTCGGGGATTAAAATTATATATTTGATTAAAAAACTTGGATAGACACTTGATAATTTCGAGGTTTGGGTGGTCAGAACTCGGATGCTGGGAATAAATTGACGTTCGTTCACATATAATTGCAGATTTTAGGCGGGAAACAACAGCTGCTAAGGCCGCAGCCACAGTTGATCAGTATAAATCGATAAGGTTGGAAAATCATGTCTTGATGTCCTGCGACAATGACCAAAGTGAAACATGGTAGGCTTGAGAGTGACGTAGCTTACGTAGCTTAAACAGTGAGGCCAAATCGCTAGCGCCAGGGTACTTAAGTAGGACTAACTACTACCATTTAGTCGCGTCGATCGTATCCTCGAGTCATTTCTACGGCTGACACGTTGCTAAGGCATTTATACTAAAGCGAAGCAGCGTTTAGCCCCGGCGCTTTACTTGCTATTCTTTCTACAACTCGAGATTCGGAGTTACATACTCCAAATTAGAGGTAAATGCTCCAGCCTTCATCTGTCGAAACAAGCGATGCCAATGCGAAATCCGCATGAGTGAAACCTGAAAATCAAAGTCATAGAATCACATGAGCATCGGGAATTTCACGAAGTCACGTGCTGAAAGCCGAGTTCGCGTTACTTGAAGCGTTTCGCGATGAAATGCAGTAAATTAAAGTAGTGGAGATACAAGTCAATCTGGCCTTGACACGAGGAATAAAACCACTAGGCTCCCATTCGGGCCAATATCGAAGTGATCAGCCAGATCTAATCATGAAAACCGGGGCAATACATCCGTTTAAGCGAACACATCGAATCAAATCAAAATCAAGTCAAATCTGACTCGAGCTGTGAAATCGAGTTCAAAATCCAAATCGAGGCAATCGATATCCAAATCAATGATCGGCGTCAATTTCCGAGTCAGCGAGCGGAGACGTCTGCCAAATCGTCGACAAGCTGACTTGAGGATCCGTAGTTTGGATAATTAGATCTGCTTTGATTTGATAAAACATCTTGAGAAATTTGCCCTACGATTGGGTTTTACTTTGTACCACTTTATCATAAATAATAAAAATTCTTCTTTGCATTACATATAATATACGGAGTATAATATTTGGTGAAAAATTTAACATAATTTCTTATTATCATGATAATTTGTGTATCAATTAATTAATATCGTAAATTAATTTTGATTATTAAAATTCGAACATTCATGATCGGTGTGGGCCAGGAGAATGAAATCGTAGTTAAAGTAATTTACTGCAAAGGTATTGTATGTAATTTGGCGTCTTAATACTTTTAAGGTTGAAAGAAATTTTCTATAGCAAACTTCTTGATAGAATTACATCACCGAGAGGGCTTGCTTGAGTGTAATTTACTGCATTACTTTGAGTTTGCGAAATTTGTGCGTCGTTCGAGAGTTTCTCAATGCCTTGCCTTATTTCAATGGCAGTTGTAGATTAAAATTTAAAAAATGTTGAAAGGAATTGAAAGAAAAGAACCGTACAATTATTCAAATAATTTAAATTTGCATAAATGGTTAAATTACATGCCTAAAATTTTAATATTTGTTCAAGTCCCAAAATATCCTTATGTGAAATAAATTTATGTCAATTTTAACATGTAAATAGTTTAGGGGCATGATGAAATTACTCCTTCCATAGTCCATCCCTAATAAACGATCAACAAGATTTGAATATTGGGTTAACTATTTTAAATTTTGAACTTTATTTTTTTTTAATATGTATACTATATGTTGGGATAATGAAGCCATTGATTTCGGCTCCACTGATGTTTTGAGGGGCGTGAGTCGGAACTTGAGTCGAGTAAATCCGTGTCCCGATATAAAGTCGAGTTAGCGAGGGGAGTTGGGGACGTGAGTCGGGTTTGAGTGGGGACATGGACCAGTCCCGATGTGACGGGAGGCCGAGCAGGGCCGAGGCATTAGTACTTGATTCGGGACTTGAGTCGATCAGAGAATCCCGATGCGCGATTTTTTAAGAAGCGGAATTGAGGCGGTTTTGGGATTTTTAGGGTTGAAATGTTGAGATTAGAGATTATGTAACACACATAAATGAGAGTTATTGACTATGAGTTTATCCTTGAATACGTAGAATCGTCATAGAAAAAATATTAGGGCTTTTAATATTCTTGTAGAACTTAAAGAGTTTATGCTTTATTAGCGATAGAGACATTGTTGAAATTTTCGGTAATAAGAAAATATTCAACTGATAGACTAACTAGTGATAGGGCTTGTAACAATGTTCTTGACTTATTAGTGGATCTGCAACAGTAATAAGATTAGCCTCTCACATTGAGAGGTGAACCTGTATAAATCTTATGTTTGTTTATTTCTACACTTTAATTCATGTTGTTATCATAAATTGTTTGGAACTCCGAAAGGTGATTTAGGATGTCATGTAGTATCGGAGGCAGTTTGGGGATTCAAGAATCATTAAATGAAGATCGAAAGGTGTGACAAAAACTTTGTAGATAATTTAGCCAGAAATAGATTTTCCGTATTAAAAGATGTGTGTGGAGGATTATACATAAAGGAAAAGAAAATTTGAATAAACAGCTGAGGAGAAGCCTAAGAAGGTTGATGAGACTACTTAACACATCACAGAAATTTGTTACCCAGTATTGTAAAACACTTGCCAAAATGGGCGTGAAGGCTTTAATGCGACTGTATGAAAACATACGGAAATAATAAAGGTATTTTAAAGCGAAAAAATTATTCACACCCAAGATATCGAGATGGAACACATGGCGAAATACTTGAATGATTTTAATAGCATTGTGTCGATTATCGACAAATATAGATGTTAACGTTGATGATGAGATCTGATATGGCGATCTTTTGTTGGCTTCGCACCTGATAATTGAGACGATGAGGATGAGTATTAGTAACTTCTGTAATCTTAACAAAGGGTTGAGTTAGTGGTTCGGGGGCGTATCTTTGTCGAGGAATGCGTAAGATTTAATGTATGTGAGGTTAAGAATCATGATTATGCATTTAGTGCGATATTAAGGTAATTCGATACTTTTGTGTGTTGGGGTTGTGGCCAAGAAAGCAGAGAGTAACGTGAAGGGCGTTGTAAAAGCTGAGGTGAGGCTCACTGTTGCGTTGGTGATTACTCAGGGGTTTTGAAATGCTTATGTGTGAATTAATTTGTGAATTCTTGGGTTGTCAGAATGAAGTGTCTTTTACGTATTACTACCTTGAGGCAGTGTTATGGCCATTGAATTATATTTAAAATTTTGGGCGATTAAATAAATGCTTAATGATGAACAGTTGAATGTAGTAGGTATGAGAGATGTGAATCTGAGGCTGTCTAATGGTTCTACTGGAGATTGATAAAGGTGATGCATATTCCAAAGTTAGAAAAAAGTTTAATTTAAATTTGATGGCTTGGATGGTGAAGGTTCTGAAGACTATTTTGAAGATGGAAAGCTGTAAAAAGGTAGTTCGGGGAGAAGTACGGTTATGGTAAATAGCAAAAAGTCGGTACTACATGCTTAGGCGGCCGGTGCCGAGGAAAAGTCTGAGTAAGAGATTTTGGGTACAAGAAAAAAGCGTTGATTTTCGACATGGGAGTTTACATGAAAATAAGATAGGATTGTCGTTGGTGAGAGTGCTTGTTCCTTCTTGATGTATTAAGTATTAGTTCTTGGGAGGTTAGGAAAATTTGGGCAAATGGAGTTGGGTGAAGGTTAGAAAGATGCCACGATTGTGGCTTGATCGAAGATGCAATAGAGACGGAATGCGCTACTTTGTTTGGTAAGGATACGGCCCAGTTACGTATTGCGTACATCATCGAGGATTAGCGGATGACTCAAAATGCGTGATGAGAGGTATTCCCGACCTCTAAGAATTATTTGCTAATTGTTGAAGGATGTTACGATCAAACATCGAAGGTCAATGAATTAGATCCAGTAGGAAGCTGGCGATATAGGAAAAAGAGAAAAAGACCATTGATGACAATCGAAGCTTGAAGGTTTTTTGAGGTGCAGTAAGAAGGCAAAGTCGGAGCATAGTAATTGTCTCGATGAAAGTGATAAAGTCGATGGGGGTAATTATGGCCATTTATTTTTGGTTCTGTGATAGTCAAGTTGGTGTCATTCGGTGATGTTAAGGATTGGATAAGAAGATGCGAAGTTGGGGATAGAACTGGGTGGGAGTTAAATGAATGATGAACTCGAGAGAGATTTATTTGCAGGTTGGTGGTTGAAGATGGTGATCGAGGAAAATATATGCTTGAGTGGAATTTGTTGGAAGTAGTAAAGCCATTGATTTGGCTCGGTGATGTTTCGGGACATGAGTCGGGACTTGAGTGAAATCTCGAATCCGTGTCCCCGATAACAGTCAGTTGACGAGGGAGTTAGAAGTTTATGAATCGGGACTTGAGGTCGGGACATGGACGAGTCGCGATAAGCGGGCGGCTTGAAGGCGAGGCTATTGAGACTTAGCCAGGCGGGACTTGGCTGAATCCACGATCGAGTCTGATGGCGGAGAATTTTTACGAGCGGATTTGAAGAGCGGTTTTTTAGAGAACTTTTAGCGAGGTTGAGAATATTTCTGGATTAGGTTTATGTCTTTAGTATAAATAGAGAGCTATTTACTATGAGTTGTTAATAATATGAAATACATACAGAGATAAATCATAGGAAAAATATTAGAACTTTAATATTCTTGTAGAATTTAGAGAGTTTATCTTTTGTTAAGTAGAACTTTGTTGTTGATTTTCGATAATAAGAAAATACTCAAGTGATAGGTAGTAGTGATAGTATTTGTATGATAACGACTTATTGAGTGGATGCAGCAACATCAGCATGATTAGCTTTCTGGCATTCGAGAGATGAACTTGCTTATAAATCTTGTGTCTATTTATTTTCGCACTTTAATTTATATAGATTCATGCGTACATAATTGTTTGGAAGCAGGAAAGTAATTTTAGAGATAAATCGCTACTTGGCTATATAATTTAAGGGAAGCTAAGTGATGCCACCGTTAGACAATGGGGGAAGAAAGGTTACACATGATGGTAAGAACGAACACCTCAGAAAACTCTTACAGGTTCTGAAACCTTTAACTATAAACTTACGGAGTACTTATTAGGTCCTTTTTGAGTAAGCTATTAGACATATATTGATCCTAACTAAATTCCAAATACTAAAAAGAAAAAGAAAAGATGTACGATTATTAATAAGTATTCGCTCTTCCTATATACAATCGATACCTCTTTCATGATCGCATCTCAAGCGTTTATAGTCACATAAAAATTACTCATAATTTATACAAAAACTGAGAAGAATAATCTAGTAAAGCAAATCATCCGTAAAATGTGGGCAAGGTTATATTTGCAATGGAGATCCAAACTATGGTATTATTTCTTACTAGTTATTTGTGCACATTTTAACTTGTGCAAATTAAATACGATCTATTCCTGTCTCTTAACTTTAAGTAAAAATAATGAATTAAAAAAATATATATATATATATATATGCGTCTCTCTAACACTTGCTTATTTAGCAAACCTTTCTTTTATCTTTTTGATTAGTCGATCTTCTAATTTATCGATGTACTTTTCTTGATAAGTTGATTGAAGTATCTCATCATGAATGTGTAGCTGTCTCTTCGTTTTTATATTTATTGATTAAGAAGTTGGTCTATGAATTTTTATGAAGTAGCTATGACTATCTCTTACAGAACTATATTACTCCGTATTAGTTATCAGCTTAGTTTTTATGATTACTTATTAGTTTGAATATTGAAGAAGTATATACTCCGTAATAAGGAATTTCCATGCCAGGTGAGTGACTTCTCTAGATGTCTAGGGCATCCCAATACTCGAGGTTTCTTGTTCACTGAACAAATTGTGTCAAAAACAGGCGACTTTGGGGTACTTATTATTGTACTCGCTCTAATTCATTTTGGCTAATGATTTTACATTCTAAATTTTAATTATGACATTTCATTACTTTATTATTTTTCATCAACTTTTATATTAAAAGTGTATAGTGAAATATAAAAATCATAAACCTTCATTTTGATGGAAATTCTCAATTTTCGTATTAAAACTTTAGAGTATATTTTTCAATATCCCGTTAAATATAAAGTTAAAGTTCATTGAATTTAATTATTTTCAAAATAAGTTTCAGAATATTATTTTACTTGAATTTTAATATAATTAAAACTTAACATTCATGACACTAAAACGAATATTAAAATGCATAAAAGGGAGTACATGTATACGAGTTAATTGCACCAATGGTCTCAGTAAGTGTGGTTGAGTTGTGACTTTTCAGATAAAATGAAGTAGCTTGACGTTAACGTGATAGTTACAGATGTTAACATGTATAAGTGATGCGTTAGTCATTAATTAAGCGTGCGTTATGATTCAACGGTTTTTTCTTTTTAGCCAAAATATAATTTTTAAAATTTTGTGTGTTGAGTTGTAAAGTTGCATAAATGATGTTAGTACTTCTGGAAATAGTTCCTCATTTAGTACCAACAACACTAATAATTACTTCAATTTGTAACATTTGAAAAATATCTACAACAGCAAGATTTTAAGGTATGTATTAAAATTAAATATTTTAAGATAATTAATATAATATTATTAAAATAATTAATATATTAACTTTGAATAACAATAATATATTTTATTATGAGTTTTATTATCCTCCCAATATTTATTATGAAATATTCAATAAAAGAATGTTTACATTAAATATTTATTATAGAATGATGTGATTTTTGTTAGTGTAAATATATCTTCAAATTCAAAAGCATTCAATAAATATAATATCGAATTATTATATGTTTGTTTTAAATATTACATTATCACTAAATTTATATAGGTTACATTAAATAAATTAATATTATATAATGTACTTTTTCAATTTATTTATATAATCAATATATATATGATTGATATATTTAATGTATAGTAAAAACAAATTTATTGAATATTTCATAATAAATATAGAGGATAATAAACTTATTAACAAATATATTAATGTTATTCAAAGTTAATATATTAAAATATTTCAAAACAATATTATATTAATAATCTTAAAATATTTAATTTTAATAAAATATTAATATAGAGATATTTTTTAAATATTACAAATTAAAGTAATTAATATTAAAGTGTTAGAGATCAAATGAGAACCATTTGCACACTAACAATGATCATTTTTGCAATTCTATAACTTACAAAACACAAAACTCTTCAAAATTATATTTTAATCCAAAAAATGAGCAAAATAGTTAAAATTATAAATGAAGCTTTATTAATTTGGGGTAAATGCGGCACCGTGTATATAATATCTAGAATCGTTGTGTTCTGGCTTATTAAGGCGAAAGTATAATTCGACATTTCCTTTAGGAAGCGTTAAGGCCACGCTACTAGGTGCATTGCTGTAATTAACTCATGTGTATACCACATATATATAGTACTTCGATCTACTCATAGGTAATAGACAAACAGTGATGATAAATCAACTACAATTTGCAAAGAAGTTTTAACATTATATTATTACTCCGTACTAATTAACAGCTAAAAAGCAAGAATTTGGTAGAAGAGACTAGAGAGTACTATTATCCCTATTTCTACAATATAATGATGCCAAAAATTCAAAGAGTTTATTGTTATACCTTGAGCTAGAAAAGTCAAAAAGCTTTCCAGTAGCTGAGAAAATGATGACAGCAACTTCAGCATCACAAAGAATAGCAAGCTCCTCAGCCTTTTTCAACAACCCTCTTCTTCTCTTTGAGAAAGTCACTTGCCTAGCAGTGATGTTGTCAATCTTCTTGATCTTGATCTTTTCTCTAGCCATTTTTCCACCTGATTTGTTAAATAACATAGAATCCCCTGTTATCAAGAAAATGAGAGACAAACCAACATACTCCGGTATATATGAAGAAAGGAACAAACTAAAAGTGCTAAAATAGATTTTGGTTTTTGCTAAATTGAGTAAAAAGTGAAGAAACATGTATGAAACCCTAGAGAAAAATATGCTAGAAATAGATCTGGCCAGGTTGAAGATTCCCAAAAAAAAAATCCAACATGTTAGTCATGAACATGTAAACTTCACAATGATGGTAGATTGATTGGTGGATTACCACTATTTTCCTTCTTGAAAATTGTTAGAATGAAAACAAAATTGAATATTTTTTGTAAGGAGATAAGCTTACTGTTTGTTGTGAACTTGAGCTTCAATAATTTCCAAAAGGCTTTTCACCAAATAGGGTATCTCACTTATACTACTGGTTATTAGAAGGGAAACTGATTAGTATACCCTTTAAGTCTAGTAAAAGGAAAGTCCACTTTCCCTTTTATAGCTTCAATTTTATGCTCTATTTGGTGGAATCAGCCAAAATGTTAACATCAATGATCACCTATTTATGTGCCTATGACAGTGATATTTCCATGAGTGGGTGGTTAAAAGTGATTAATTGAGAAAATGTTTGTGAAGAATATAATAATCTCAGCTCAACTTTATTATCTTATCGTGATTATATAGAGATTATAACATGTGGACGATGGCTCGTCCGTACAGATATGACAAGATGATGGTTTTATTTCAACAGCATGAGACCCATGATAATTATGAACTGTGGTACGGAGTACTATTAAAAGCAATTATTACCCCCTTCTTTCCTTTTTTTAATACTCACGCCAAATCTGCTTATGTAATGAGCATTTTTTAAAATAAATCATATTTAGAGATACCGTTTTATCAAATTAAGCAATAAAAATTAGAAGAAAAATTATGTTTTGTAATATGATTGAGAATTTTATTAAACTTTAATGCAAAATAAATGATCTTTGAAAGGATGGAGAAATAAATATTGCTTAATGTAATAATGAGGGTGTTTGGCACTTTGTTAGTTGATTTGGTCAAAAATAAGTTGAAATAAATGTTTGGTTAATGTCAACTTATAAATTAAAATAAAAAAGTAGCGAATTCGAACTCTTTTAAAAAAACAAATTACTCCAACTTATAAGTTGGTTTGACCAAATAATTTAGTTACCCCTCAATATTTATATCTTATTTACCCTTTATTTAATTGTCATAAAGATACAATTTTTAGTTATATCAATCTTTTAACATTTTAATCTTTATTGAAAAAATAAAATAAAATAATTATATTTTTAGTCATAAAATATAATTTTTAGTTATAATTATTTTTTATTCTTTCAACTATTAAATAACTAATTTATTTGTATCATAAAGATAAAAAAAATGATATATAAATGAGATAATAGATTATAAAGTCATTTAAAACTTCTGAAACATAAGTTATTGTTATCAAAACAGCGTAGAAAAAAAAAATCATTATAAACTATATTAGCCAAAACAAGTTAAAAGCAAATTTGACAAACATAAATGATCTACTTTATAAATTAATCCTTATAAGTTAAAAAAAAAGCAAGCTTAGCTCAATAGAAACGGCCTCAATGTAATATGTCAAAATTACTGAAACCTGTAGAGAGGTGTTGATGGCTTTATTGTTTTAATTGACTCATAATTCTAAGTTTAACATAAATAAGACCATTATCGTGGATGAAGTTGATGTTCTTAATTAGTGGCTTTAATCTGTTTTTCAACATACATATTCCTAAAGCTATCTGATTAATTGTTATTCTTTCAATTTTTATGTTTTAAATGATTAGTCAATTGAATTAAAATTTTATGATACAAGATATTCGAAACATACATGATCAAATATGTTATCAATGATGCTTTTAAGAAAAGACTTGCGAGAAGCTCAACTGTATGAAATGTATTAAGTTAATTACAATCATAAATCCCTTAATGAAAACGTTGGTGGAGCAAGAAGAGTATTGAAAGCTCGAAGGAATAATAAATTACATAGAAATTGCATATCTCTCGGCGATGTACCAGAGGAAGAAGGTAAGGGCGTGAGGATGATGTCAAGTCACGATGCTTCTTACGCGCTAGGTGACACACTTGCTACTGCCTACTAGTGCTATGTGATATATTAGTCCATCGGGCTTTCTTGTGGTTCATCATAGACACACGAGATAATGAATATTTCTTACATGTGTCAAACATTTATCGGGTGACACCAAATTGGAAATGTTCACTCTCAACTAGAAGGGTAATGTGTCTTTATTCCCTTAAATATTTTACACCCTTATTGTATACGTAACTGACACTTAATTACAAGGCAAGTGAAACACAGGCATCAGAGTGATTACGATCGGCTTATTAAATAGTCCTAAATGGAGTTGGTGATAATGGCTTGAATGGTAAAATGTTGTTAATATATCCAAAGGTTACCTGCCATCCATGAGACACCCGTTCTAGAGGAGGATAAGCTTACAACATGAGGAATATACAAATTAGACATGAAGGTCAAAGAAGTTCGTTTGGGGTTCAGGCCATAAGAACCACATGACAAAGGCAAGGACTCCCAACTACAAAAGCTCATCTGGAAGGTTGCAATACCTCGATAAGTGGATCGACTTGCTAGGAAGTCTAGACATTCTAGAAAGGTTGAGACCAGCGCTCATCTGGGAGGCTGACGGTCGAGCCTTATCCAAATACATTGCAATTGGCCTTGAAAGAGGGTAGGCCCTATAAGACCACCCACAGCGTCTAGTAGAATTAGACATTCGAAATGGACATAGATGTATGAACGAGGATCTAACACGCTTCTAGAATGGAGCCACGAATTCTCTTTCATGATATGAATTAACCGAGTAACCCGATATTTACTACGAACCTAATGTTGCGAGCGTAGCAATTTATCACTAATACTTGACACAAAAGGTTAATCTATCCAGACTTGAATACCATATCTTGTTCGATGCCCAAAATAATTTTGTAATTATCCGACTCAATAACGTGCCTCCGTCCTTCAAATGCATCACTCTTTCGGCCTTTGACATGGTGTTAAATTCCTAGAACAAACCCACTGTTATTCCTCGTATCATTACGTTTCTCGTCGTTTCCGTGCATGACCCATTCTTCATTTCGATCATTCGACACCGCCTTTACTACCTTTTAATTATTTTTCTATTCTTCGGTTTAGACTTAATGGAGAGCGAGGACAGCAGGAAATATGGTTGAAAGATATCTACTTAAAGACATTTTACACGGAATTTTAAGAAATAACCAAACAAAATATCAAAAAATCCAACACTTTAAAAAATATCCCGACCTCTATTTGGACCAAAATCTGAAAGCTTCCACTTCCACAAAAGATTAAGGTCTTTCTTTGCAAAATCTTCTTGGATAGGCTACTGACTAAAAACCTTAAAAACAAAACCACTACTTATATCAACACAGCTTGTTTTCTTTATTTCGCCAACCACTTGAAGACATTTTCATCATTACCAATTGTTTTTGTGGTAAAAATATTTGGTCTCTCTAACATGCATAGATTAGATTAAGTTGTAGATTTGATGGGTGGCCTCACAAACCACCATGGAGG
This sequence comes from Lithospermum erythrorhizon, assembly GCA_019722365.1. Classification (NCBI taxonomy): domain Eukaryota; kingdom Viridiplantae; phylum Streptophyta; class Magnoliopsida; order Boraginales; family Boraginaceae; genus Lithospermum; species Lithospermum erythrorhizon. The sequence continues at coordinate 20,077 of JADFUC010002211.1, forward strand.
AGGGCCTTTGCTTTGCGTTTGTCCTCGCTCACGTATGCTCCAACTTTCAGGTGGGTGGCGCGTCCCGAATTGCTGTGTCAAGCCAGCTTAACAGGTTCTTGAGATGAGCTTCCAGAAAGAAGATACGTCTTTGACTAGTATGAGTAGTACCAATCAAGAGTCATATCAAACATATCGCACTTTGCGCATTTTTTGGGTGATTATTACGATCATTACTTTGACCCTATTTTTACCATCAACTTTAACTCCGTCCACCAATTCTTATGCTTTTGGATCTCTAAATTTTGAAAAAAGTCTTTACAAAACAAACAGAACATTATTAAAATTAGTAGTATTTTGTGGAGTATAAATGAAATGACATGATTTTCAATAGTGCCCATCTAGACACTATTGGAGTCATTTCTCGTATTAACATTCTCTTCAAATATTAGATGTCCTCGGTCTATTGTCAAAAGCAGTTTAGCGGAATGGGGAATCGACAAGTAGGAAGTCTTGATCGGCTTCAAAACACCCGGCTTCAAAAATTGAATTAGAAATAATCATCGCTTTGGAGATGATAACTCTACTCTTAATCAGGCTCAATTGACTATTAGGATTAATTTTAATACTGATTTAGGAAGAGATCAATGAATTATCTCTGACAAAATCAAGAACAATATTAAAATGTTGCATAGTGTTGAGCTCTAGATTTCCCCGACTCTCTCTTTGTGATCCTTATCAAATTATAAATGAAGATCAAAATAACTCAATTTAGCTTTGTGAAACGTTTTTTCTTTGGAGATATTGTTGATTAAGAATCGACTAGAGGATGTTCGGAACATTGTTATCATTCTTGATGGTTTTTTTGCAAGTTGAACATAATTTGTTTCCCAAAACTGAGAATTTGAAGGATTGGCCGAGAGATATGGATAAGAAATTTTCAAAATATTGAGCTCGTTCGGTGGTACCCAATATCGGATGTTTTCAGCATTTACAACATTTTCATTTTTAAAAAACTTGCAAGTCTTGTGTATCTATGAATTTAAGCCAAGAAGGCACTGTAAGCCCAAGGGTTGTCTTTAATGATTTATAAAAATTGTCTTATCTATCAAAATAAATAAAAAACTAATTAACTTTAGTATTAATGGAACAATATCTTTTACCAAATTAATTTACTTAGATGTAATTTGTTTATATTGCAGTGTAATTGTAGAAAAAAATTGTTACCTTGATCACTTAAGCGCCTTACCGAGGTCCCGAATCACGAGTTCTTACCAAGTGAGTTAATCGCGGGATGTAAAGCTGATTGATCAAGCCTAAGAGCTTTTAACTTTTAACTTGAAACGATTTGAGAGTCGAACTCCTTGGCTGCATGAAGGAGAGTAAGGATGATGATGCTTAACACTCACAGTTCTTTTGTCAGTTGAGCTATATTCGAGGTTTATTTTGCTTTACATTATTGATGTTATGTTTAGTTGTTATTTTTATAATTTATTGAATTCAATTTCTCATTTTAATTGTGATAGGTTTTTTTTATCTATCTTAAATAGGCTCTTCTGAATGACTGGCTATCTATGTGAATAGTATTTTTTTTTAGTAAAATGACTTAATTTTTTGCCCTTAATGAAACTTCTAACTCTATGACACCAAATAGAGGCAAAGAAATAGTCGTTTCATTATTTATTTGGATGTATGTGTATGTATTTCTAAAACTCTCGCGGAAGGCATTGCACGTGACCTCGAACACACAAAACCCTTGAACTGTTATATACTTTTTTAGCTTTGATCTTGTTTGGAGTGAAATGACTATTTTACCCTGTTGTAAGTGTAATATTTACAGAGTATGTTCGGGGGGTAAAATAGTCGTTTCGTCTTAAAAACGCTATTTGGGTGTGTATATTTGGATCCCCTAAAACCCCACTTCCCGCCTTAAACCCTTGAAAAACCACTCAACACTTCTCCACATTTTCCATCAAAATCAACCAAATTCCCCCCTAATTGCAATGCTAAACAGGACCAAATCAACCCTACCTTCCATCCTCACATGGAGGCAATTCAATTCCCGCAATATTCGAGCCGGTTTCGCCACCACCTCGGTCGAAAGGGACCCTTCTTCTAGAGACCCTTTCAGGCCTAATACGAAGCTTCTGGAGAGTTTTAAGGAGGAATTCGAAATTGGTTCGAAGCTAATTACCTTGGAAACTGGGAAAATCGCGAGGTTTGCTAATGGGGCAGTTGTTTTGGGGATGGAGGATACTAAAGTATTGTCAACTGTTGCGTCGTCTAAAGGGGACGCTATTAAGGACTTCTTGCCCCTCACTGTATGTATAATATCCCTCTTGTTTGTTGATATTCAATTTTGTTCGAGGCAGTATGGTTTTGAATTATAATTAGTTCCTTTTAACCCATTGTTTTCAAAGTTAATTTGGGGGAAATGTAGTTTTGAAGCTATAGTTCGTTCGTTTAACTTTGTATTTTCAAGTTAATTTGGGGGCGATGTAGTTTTGAAGCTATAATTCATTCGTTTAACTTTGTATTTTCAAGTTAATTTGGGGGCAATATAGTTTTGAAGCTATAATTCGCTTGTTTTGTATTTTCAAGTTAAGTTGGGGGAAATGTAGTTTTGAAACTATAATTTGTTCCTTTAACTTTGTATTTTCAAGGATTAATTTGGTGCAATGTAGTTTTTGAAGCTATAATTCGTTTATTTAGCTTTGTATTTTCCAAGTTAATTTTGGGGGGAAATGTAAGTTTTGAAACTATAATTCGTTAGTTTAACTTTGTATTTTCAAGTTAATTTGGGTGCAATGTAGTTTTGAAGCTATAATTCGTTTGTTTAACTTTGTATTTTCAAGTTAATTTGGGGGCAATGTAGTTTTGAAGGTATAATTTGTTCGTTTAATTTTGTATTTTCAAGTTAATTTGGGTGCAATGTAGTTTTGAAGCTATAATTCGTTCGTTTAACTATGTATTTTCGAGTTAATTTGGGGGAAATGTAGTTTTGAAGCTATAGTTCATTTGTTTAAGTTTGTATTTTCAAGTTAATTTGGGGATAATGTAGTTATGTTTAAGAGTCCTCTTGTTTGTTGTTATTCGGAATTATATATCTACTTTTGTCGCAAAAGATTGTTTAGTTTGATTTTCAATGTTCGAAATTTATGAAAGTTTGATTTTAATGGTCGATATTAATGAACGTTGATGCCTTAATTGACACGCATAACATTGTTGATACTAAAGTGGCTCTCTTTTGATATATTTTCACCATATATTGTAGAACATATGCAGAAGTATTTGAGTTCAAAGTTTAAAACGGGTTCCGGTATAATTAAAGCACGGGTGCAAGGAAATATCGGAGTTGGCTCTAATTGTGATCATTGTAAAAATTACCATTTTTATGATAGTTATAGTTTTTGGTTCTTTTCTGGTCTAGCAGGCAAAGTTCATGTTTTGTGATGTGATCTTAAAAAACGCTTTGTCACAAGTTCTTACCACTATCAAAACTATCAATGTACTGTTCATTTTTGCTATATTCATAAGTGCTGCTGAAAAAAGAAGAAGCAAAGTTTAAAAGGTGAAAACTAGGGAATATTTTTCAAATGGAGGGAATACCGTATTTCATTTTTAAATAACCCCATTTTCATTTTGGCCATTATATATACTTTTAGATTTCTGCCTCGGATTATCTGTTGTAGCACCATCGCCTGGTTTATTGTTAGGGATTGGGAAGTCGATAGGAAAGGAAATGTATTGACTGAGTAGAAAAATACAATGTATTTAGATGGAAATGCAGTTTAAATTTAAATTGAAATGATTGAATTTCCCCCTCCCCCTTTTCTTTCTCCCACACTGAACGAGGGTAAATTTGTTTCAATTAATGTGGCATTGGTTGCGACAGTATCTTCATGCTTAGAAGATCAATTACTCGCTGCTCGAATTTTTTGGTGAAAACTAAATTTTGGTTTTTGTTTCTAGTGTTACTTTTGGTGTTTTGGTTTTATACAGGAGAACACATAGTTTTTGGTACTGGCCTAATACTGTAACAGTTAGCTGGAAATCAGGCTAGAAATTTCCATATTCTTATTCAGTTTCCATCTTCTTAGGATTGTTTTCCTCCCCCCAGTGCAACCTTTGAATGTTGATGGCGGAGAATTGAAATTCTCTTTTCAATCTTTATCAGCACAGGGGTGTGTTGTGACTTTTTTATGTTTAAAGGTTGATTATCAAGAGAAACATTTTGCACAAGGTGTTATTCCGAATACTTATATGAGGAGGGAGGGTGCTCCTAAGGAGCGTGAACTTCTATGTGGGCGTCTTATTGATCGACCTATAAGACCACTTTTCCCGGTTGGATTTTATCATGAAGTACAGGTATGTTTTCCCACTAAATCCACTAGTCGTCCTTGTTGAATTAGTAATCATTGCTCTAGAAAAAGAAAAAAAGAAAAAGCAATTTATAACATCTTTTACAATTATAATTTCCTCTGTAAGGTAACATCAAGTGTTCTCTCTTCTGATGGAAAACAAGACCCAGATGTGATGGCAGCAAATGCGACATCTGCTGCCCTTATGTTATCAGATATACCTTGGGGTGGCCCTATTGGAGTAATACGTATTGGGAGAATATGTGGCCAATTTATTGTTAATCCAAGCATGGATGAGGTAATCTTGAACTTAGAATATGAACATGGTTTCTATTGTTGTTTTGGTCTCCTTCCTTATTCCTAGGTGCTGCATTAGTTTATGGGATTCAGAACTTGTGTCATTGGCCTCTAATCAACATGATTTATTTGCCAGTTGGTATCATGCTGTTTTTAGTTATAACATTTGTTATTTGAGTGTCTTAGTTCACTCGAAGTACAATTGACTTCTGAGGAATGTGAAATGCCTAATTTTGTGAACAACATACCGTCCTTAAGCTTTTGATTTTGGCTTTATGTCAAAAAAAAAAATGCAGACTCTTTATATAGAAACATGGTCCAAAGTTCACAGTATATTTAGTGGTACATTAAATAATTAGAACCCGGAACAAGTATAAGTGTGGTAGGATGCACTATTTTTTCTAATTTTTAATTGTAGTTCGAGAGTATCCTTTATTTCTTACTAACTTTGGCCCTTGAATTTTTTGTACTTAACCCAAGTATCATAATCAGTTTAGGAACTTGATCTCACTACGAGGCTTATGCTCCTTCTTAAGTGCCTAAGTTTATCTTATAATGAAAAAATAGATTTGGCTTATATTGCATCCGAGAAATATAAGCTGAAATCATTTGTATTCAGTGCCTGCCTACCACTCTTAAAAAGGCAGGCTGAGGAAAAGGTGGAGTTATGCAGGCAGATAGCTTCCCGTAGATTTTAGGTGCAGGGAACATCATTCTTGATTTTGATTGTATACGGAATCAGCAATATGTTATTGATTGTCTCAACGAATCAGCAATATGTTTTAATGGTTAGCAACTTATTCATATTTCATAAAATGCAAAAAGTGCTACAGGCTTTGCAAATTGTTTCTTATGGTATTTGCAAGTAAGGAACTTCAGTTTTGAGGTTGCATGATTTTTTATGGTCTTTTGTATCTGGTGTCATGCAGCTTAGTCTCAGTGATCTAAACCTTGTATATGCCTGCACAAGGGATAAAACATTGATGATAGATGTTCAAGCTCGTGAAATTACGGAAAAAGATTTGGAAGCTGCATTTAGACTGGCTCATCCTGAGGTGAGTTATCCTCATAATTAGCAATGGTGAATATAATTTAGGTGTGCTAAGGTATTATGAAAGTGATGCGTGATGACAGGTGCCATTTGACTTTGGTGCCCTTGTAAAAAAAATTAGAATGAATAAGAGTTATTGTTTGAAATAGATAAGTGGCATACAGTTATTGTTTGAAATAGATAAGTGGCATACATAATTCACTTTTCACCAGGTTAAAATCAGAAAACTAAATTTGCCATGCAGTCGAATCAACCACGACACATGCACAACACAACAACCAGTAATCATCCTAGAATTGTGGATTCTAGTCATATCTATTTCTTCAATAGTATGAAGTTAAAAATACTGAGACTTGTCCGTGGTATGATATGCTTTTTCTCTCAGGAGTGCCAAATTCATTTCTTTAAATTATAGAATTTTCTTTTGAGATCAATTCGATTGAATTTAAAGGAGCCTAATTTTCGTTTTACATGCTATGGGCAGCTTCTCTGACCTTTTACCTCAGTTCTTCTTGATTGACACTGAAATTGAAGTGTATATGGTTTATGCAGGCAATTAAGTATCTTGATCCTCAAATTAGACTGGCAGCTAAGGCTGGGAAGCAGAAAAAAGAATATAAGTTATCTATGGTGTCAGAGCAAACAATGGAGAAAGTCAGGAATTTGGCGAAAGAGCCTATTCAGGCCATCTTTTCTGACCCTTCATATGGAAAGGTGCACAAGTTATTTTTACTTTCTGGTCTTAGTTAGGAACTGAGATTTTTCCAGGTGTCCAAGCTATAGTTTGCATGAAATACATCCAGTGTACTTCCTTTTTAACATTGTCTTGTGGCTTCCATCGATAGTTTGAACGTGGAGAAGCCTTGGAGAAAATTGGGCAAGATGTGAAACAAGTACTTGAGGAAGAATGTGATGAAGAGGGCTTAAAAGGTTTATCAAAAACAGTTGATACAGTGAGAAAAGAGGTTTGCTCATTTTCTGAAGTTCCTTGGAATGTCTATGTGGTGAATTAGTTGTAATTCTTTTTCTTGTACCCAAGGTGGTATTATATAAAATTGGGCACCACTTTGACATTTTCCAAAAAACTTCGCCCAAAAGAATGACTTTTACCTGAAAAAAATGTCTAAACAGTCTATTCTAACCTAGTAAAATTGAGAGTTTCCGTACAGCATATATTTTGATAAAACATTTTAGTTCTGAGTTCTGACAGAAGGAGAAGTAGATGGTCTTACAATGGGTTGCCTGCTGGCCTTTTTTAACAAAAAGTGTTTTCTGTAGTCTTCTTTTTTTACCAGGTTCTCGTCAGTTTCCTTTTTCTGATTATATGGCCGAATCAGGTTGTTCGCAGACGTATTCTTGCTGAAGGAATTAGACTTGACGGTAGACAACTTGATGAAGTCAGACCTCTATTTTGTGAAGCTGGTTACTTACCTGTGCTTCATGGTTCAGCCCTATTCTCCCGTGGGGATACTCAGGTTTGTATAATGATGCAATAACGTGCTATATTTTACATATCCTAATGGTCTAACTTGTGATATTCTTAAGGAGAATCTAACTGATATAACCTTTATGCAGGTCCTTTGCACTATTACTCTTGGAGCACCAGGGGAAGCTCAACGCTTAGAATCCCTAGTTGGTCCACCAACTAAACGTTTCATGCTTCATTATAGTTTTCCACCATTTTGTATAAATGAAGTTGGTAAACGAGTAGGCTTAAATAGGCGTGAAGTTGGGCATGGTATGGTGACCAGCCATTCATTTGCTTCTATATTCTTTCAATAGAAAGAGGAATAATTGGGTGACAGTACCTTTATAAAATAATGAAGTTATTTGTTTCATATAAAGTACTATATTGTCAACTAGCAATTTTCCTCAACTCTCGGTCGGAGTGTTTTCATAAAGATGACATGTCTGCTAATTGATATTTAAATCAATTATAGGCACTCTTGCTGAGAAAGCTCTGCTTGGCGTGTTACCCCCAGAAGATGATTTTCCATATACAGTTCGAATAAATTCAGAAGTCATGGCATCTGATGGGTCAACATCAATGGCAACTGTTTGTGGAGGTATTCCTTAAAAACCATAGCATATGGATGAGATGGTAGAAGTTTACATGTGATTAATATTTAATAGCAAATAAATACAGGTAGCATGGCTTTAATGGATGCTGGCATTCCATTAAAGGAACATGTGGCTGGTTTATCAGTGGGTCTTGTAAGCGAAGTTGATACCATAACTGGTGAAATGAAGGACTACCGTATACTTACTGATATTCTGGTAAGTATGTTCTACACTTAATTTGTTGAGCACTATATAACCAACTATCCTGTTTTATCAGAATACGATATTAGCATTGTCATTCACTGAAACTTCATAACTACTATCTCTTTTTTTATTACCTTATTCTGCAAATTCAAACTATTCTTCCCCAGGGACTGGAAGATCATTTAGGGGACATGGACTTCAAAATTGCTGGCACTCGAAATGGAATAACAGCTATTCAGTTAGATATAAAACCTGCTGGAATCCCCTTGGATATCATTTGTGAATGTCTAGAACCTGCTCTCAAAGGTCGGTTGCAGATTCTTGACCATATGGAAAGAGAGATAAATGAACCACGGGCTCAGCATGGAAGATACTCCCCTCGACTAGGTTAGTGCCAATTACAGATTTATGTGCAAGGAAATTGTTTTCTATTGCTTCATTTATTACCAATATTTCAACACATTGCTCTTTCAACACAATAACATCGAAATTGAGCTTCAAAGAGTTAGCAGTGGCTGGCCTTATTTTAACCTTTCTCGAGGTATAAAAAGTTGCTGAATACACTTTCACAATCTGCATAGAACATAGCTTATTAGAGATGTGAAGATAAAGAAGAAACATTTTAAAGAAGATTTTTAAGAAAAATAATTTTTTATATGATTTTTCTCTTGATAATAAAAGCTTTGTTTGACCTTTCTCTTGGCAATAAATGGTTACTGGAGGCACTATATTTATGATCCATATAACATAACTTCTAGAGGTGGAAACAAAAGAAACTTTGAAAAGATTAATGATTAAAGAAAAGAACAGAATTAAGATCTGTGAGAATGTTGCACAGTACACACCCACCTTTCTCTAATGATATCAGCTTAATCATGCAGTGACCTTAAAGTACAGCAATGACGACCTTCGCCGTCTGATTGGTCCACTTGGTGTTTTGAAGAGGAAAATTGAAGAAGAAACAGGTAGAACTCTGTCGAGAATTTATATTTATATGCTTTTTTTGGAGCACAAGTAGTACTTTTCAAAACTGGAGTGTATGCCTGCACTTTTTCTTGCTCTTCAAATAATTGTACGAGCTAATGTTTTGGTTACATGATGTTCTGTAGAGGACTTAAGTTTTACTCATCTACTTATTATAGATGTTATCACTTATAGATATATTTCTCAGAGGCATTATATAATGATAAACTTACCACACATTATTTTGTTCTTCATACCCAAATCTTTTATAATACAGGTGCACGGATGTCTGTAAGTGATGGAACACTGACTGTAATTGCTAAAAATCAACTAGTGATGGAAAAAGTTCAAGAAAAGGTATGATTATGTATTCAATTTATATGTATCTACTATCTACTATCAGTGCTTAGCACAAGATCAAAGTTTGTGGTTGTGGTTATAAGAGATGTAATTATGTATGCAGTTTAACTTGTGCATGAGGTGGCATACAAGAAAAATACATGTTCTATACCAAGAAAATGATAACTTCTGATAGAACCTTGTCAAGTTAGCTGATAAATATTCATTTCACAACCTTCATTTTCAGAAAATACCCCCCCTTTGCTGCGCCGCATGTAATTGCAGATAAATCGAATATTTCTGAAACAAATTCAATTCTTTTGTGGAAACTGGGTTATTAGATCTTTACCGCCTTCTCACACATTATGTGCACCTTTCTATCATTCTCCCTCTTTTACAGTTAGGTGTCTCATAATAAAGTTGGCAGGCGTTCTTACTACAATTTTTTTCGATTTCCAGCCTAACATTCTTACAATTAAATTTGAGAGATATGAGGGGAGATTCAACAGTATACAAAACTTAATGTGTATTGCATCTTCCTGATGTGCTTTCTACCTTTATAAACCTCTGAGTTTTGTCATTTGAAATGACGTGATTCTGATTTACTACTTTCAGATTGATTTTATAGTTGGCCGTGAGATTGAAGTTGGGGGGATCTATAAAGGAATTGTAACCTCTATAAAGGAATATGGTGCATTTGTGGAGTTCAATGGAGGCCAACAAGGTCTTTTGCACATCTCTGAATTGTCCCATGAACCAGTACGTCCTCTATATTTTCACTCAGTGCTGCTCCTTTTATGCATGCAAGGAACACACATGGAGAAAGTTGCATCTGTCGTCTATGATACAGCATATAGTTATGGTTATTATACAACATATGGAGCCATGGAGGAATGTTAACCTTCAATTTTGTTGACAAGAGACAGATGATTATCATGAAGTGCTCACAGCTTATATACTTTCCATCTAGAAACTTTTCGTTTGTCAATATTTTGTCCTGCATTTTATTTTATCACCAGCAGTTTGTTGCATTACCCTCGAATCCCGAGTGTTATCAAGATTATGGAGTTTTTTTTTAAGTTTGACATCTATAGTCATTGGCTGACATGAGGAACATGAAATTCGTAATTAATATGCCTTACTAAGAGTTTCTACTTGATTTGTTATTTGAAATAATTATCTTTTGTTTCTTGTTAGGTGTTGCGTGTGTCCGATGTGGTATCTGTAGGCCAACAGCTATCATTAACGTGCATTGGGCAGGATGTTCGCGGCAACATCAAGCTATCTCTAAAAGCTACTTTACCCATGTCAAGATCCCATGAAGATGATCTAGTTACAGAATCTGCAACTCCTCTTCTTAATGCCTCGGAACCTGTTGTTGATGATACAAGCAATAGTACTCCAATGGAGGATCGGCAAGAAAAACAGACAAGTTCTAAGACAAACTCATTATCAACTTCTGCAGCTTTTCTAATCCGAAGTGCTTCTGAATGTGATGAGAAGGAAAAAGACGTGGTTCAGGATCATGGAGATTTGAAGAATAAAGAAGCTACCAGTGTTGCTCCCATTAGTGCAAAGAACCTGAAGCTTGGAATGATAGTAACAGCTAAAGTTCACCAAATACGTGCACGCGGACTAGTCCTTGACTTGGGTGGAGGAATACGTGGAATGTATCGTTTTGAGGTTCGTCCATTACTTTATCATATTCCTTATACCCTTTGCATGAAATTCCACCTGATCTTGTGATGCCACTTTACTCAATTTGAGAAGATCTTCAAGTTACAGGAGAGTTTTCAATTTGTTCGACTTGTGCTTACATGCGAAAGCCCATAATGATTCCATGATCAACACGACACCTCTTTGTTGAGATAACCAGTATTCCTCATCCTTTGAGTACTTGCATTAGTTGCATATATACACCATACTAATTTTTGGTTGACTAATTTGCACATGGAAATTTTCTGGCTAGATAGTTTTTTCTCACTTTAAATATATGCCCTTTTTGTAGGATGATAACGAGAGGGAGTTCAAGGTAGGTGAAATGCTGCAAGTGAAGTGTTCAAGTTTTTCTAGCAAGGGGGTTCCTGTAATGACTTCAGCTGAAGATTAGTAAGTTAGTAACTAATTTCAGGGGCGACTTATTAGCATGTGCAACAAGTCTCTTTGTATAGGGTCCTACATCATTAGAGGTCCCACTTTCTAGAACATTAAATAAAAAATTAAAAAAGTCACAGCCCAATGAAATTGAGAATTTGCAAAAAAGTCGTACAGGCGTCGATGGGCGTGGGCTTTATAGTGAAAATGTCTGCAAACACGAGTTGAACCTCGCTGATGCTACTGCATTTGTTAGAAGTCGTTTGCAGAGTGTGAAGTAGTTGCAACGATACAGGCGACGGCTGTGTGGCGTCTTGAAAGCGCGTCAGTTTATCCTCCTGTTGGGCGAGACTAGGCAAGCGGGGCGCCTAAAATGGCGATATCATTTTTTTTGAGAGTACAAAAGTCCATAGAGCGCGTCCAAGCGGACATGGACTTGCCATGAAGTAATGCCTCTACCATCGGCAGGTTCGAACACCAGCGATGCTTTCTGCGTTGTTGAAGTCGTTCCTAGATGTGAAGTAGTTACCAGCCGTGCAGGCGACTTGACTGTGGCACGTCACGGCCTTGTCCAGTTTATCCTCCTACATTGGTGAGGGCCAAGCGGCGAGGCGCGCAAATGGCCCGATGCTCGTTTTTGAAATTACGAAGTCAAAAGATCATCATCCAGTTTCAATTGAAAGTGCAGGTGTATTTTTATTATTTTACTAGAACAAATTCAATCAATTATTTAGTATAATATTTGTTTTCAATTACTATACCGATTAAACTATTCACTTAATTTATATAGCAAATTCATTATTGCAAACAATAAGCATCAGAAACATATAATGAGATAACCAACAATAACATTCATTGAATTATTTTATTAGTTATTTACTTTATATTAGTATAATCAAATCAAGCAAATATTTTATTTTCATAAAAGCATTTGAGTTTTAAAATTAAAATATTTTGTATGGGTACTTAGTTTTTTTTTTATCATTACAAAAGAAAAAGCGTGGTGATAAGCTAAGCGTCGATTTCAAAATTATTTAAATCACAGAACCAAAAATATGATTAGACAAGAACAATCTTAATATATTTCATTGACTAAAATCTTGTAATTCTGTGGCGTTTGGTAAATTTATTTCTCAAAAACTAAATTTTTGTTCGCTTTTTTATGAGATTAAAATTTGGCTTCTCAAAACATTTAAATCTCTATTCCTTTTTATGATATTCATAAAATCTAATATTAAGTTCCTTTTTATGAGATCTTTTTTTTCCTTCAGATTATTCACTTGGTGTATTTTAAAATTTTATTTTTCTTGTGTATAACTAAAGTTCTATATCAATAGCGTTAATAGGCAATAAACTAGGTTGAGATAAGTTTTATACACCTGAAAGTCTTGTATACTCAAATTTTATTAGAATATTTGAATTAATTTAGGAATAGGTAGATTTGAATATTTATTTTATTTAATTTGTTATCAATTTGAATAGTGAATCTAAATAGAAAATATATAACTTTCCTATTATTATAAATTCATTCTAATTAATCATATTTTTGAGATGGGGTATTTAGCGATTTGAGATCGGTATTTAGCAATTTTGAGACTGGTGCTTAGTAGTTCCCAAGAAACATTATTAATAAAATTAATAACGAGAATGCATTGTGTATGTGGCGCATACATGGTTCAAAATTCTTTTTCGGATATAGTTTGAAATAATAGAAATAATAAACATTTTAGAAACATTATAGGAAATGTTTGAAATGATAAAATATTAAGAAATATGAAAGATAGAGATTTATACTACAATGAAACATTGAATATACGTTGGATTCTCATGTAATATTCAAAGTAAGAAGAAAAAAATGAATTTCTTCTGTTTCGGAGTCAATTTTTCGAAAAGGTTCCGAAAATTAAATTAGAGGATTAAAAAATGAATTTTATTTAAAATTGAAAGTAAATATAATTGATATATGATATATACACTTAAAATAATCAAAGAAAATCCTTATTCAAATGGTTGTCGGAACAATTTTTACGGAAACGAGATTTTAGCAACTTATTAAGGAAAAATGGTGTGGCATAATTTTTTAGGAATCTCAATGAAAGATTGATTATAAAATAAGTTTGTGATGTACTCTCAATCAATAATCAACACATATAATATGAAACGCATGTCGATTTAACACTCTAATTAGAAATCTGGAACCGTTCCTGAGAAAAAAAGTCCGGACCGGAAGAAATTTTCGAAAAAATTAGTCATCCACATATAATGTCTAGGTATATAAGGGATATAATAGAAAAAGAAGACATGAATATGGCTAGAAAGTGTAGAATGCCAAGTAAGAAAAAAAAATAGTGTTGTGATGATAAGTAAAAAAATGATGGATTATATACTAAAAGACTAAATATTGTAACAAATATAAATATTCAACTTCATTGACTAAATTAAAAAAAAAATTGAAATCAATGTTACATTGCATAGTTTAAAATGTTTGAAATAATTGTTTTAAACTTTTAAATAAAGTATTTACATAATTAGTATTATTTAAAAAATATCTAAAGTTAAATATAAACAAAGATTAATAGATAATTGTAATGATCTCACACATATGAAGTGTGATATGCATATTATGAGTGTATTTGGAAAAAAATTTAGTGTATTTATGACTTTTATCTAGTAGAATATATATTCTCAAAACAATAATATTTTAATATACCTAATCTTAAAATGATACACAACAATATCTAAAATAATTATTACTAGTAAAGTAAATATTATCTAAGAAAAAAGTAATAAAATCATATAAATTATATTAAATTATTAGATATAGTTATAGTTTTTTTATTTAATATATAGTTTTTGAAAAAAATGAAATTGAGAAATTACCAAATGTTTCTACAAGAAAGAAGTTGGAAACTTTAATATTTTTTTTGAAAGAAATTAATTTCAAAATTACATTAACGTTTCGTTTCTATACATTTAAAAATAGAAATTTTTTCGAGGAGAACTTTGAATTCATGGCACAGGGCAAATTCAGTTCGAGAACTGAGATGTTGGAACTAAAAATCAACAAGGTAGATCTTATGAAATGCACCATCGAGTCAATGAAGCATTTGCTTAGTAAAGCCAAATTCGAGTTCTCAGCCACCAGAATCAGCTCGATCGCGATAGACGAAAGTCGCGTGGCGGTGGTGGCGCTACTCCTTCCAGGTCGAGTATTATGATGTGATCGGGACACTTCTGTGGGTATCAATCTTGACATCCTCTCCGTCATGCTCAACAAAGGTGAAACTCGAGATTCAATTGTCTTCAAAGCGGATGATAACAACCTTTCCCTCCATTATTTTACATCAATTGTTCTTCCCTAATTCTTCAATAAACAATAAAATCAATTCGATTAGCTTCCGCATTAATAAATTCTTCATGACCCCCGTTATTAATGACATGGCCCTGACTAATCTATTATATATATAAAGTGGGAAGGTTAAAGTTGTTTCGTGAAGCCTAAATGAGTAACAAAGCTATCCACGTGTCATGTCGTGTCATGATAGTATAAGCAACTACTTGTCTCCGCCATTCTCAACCTCATTGATTATCATCTCCAAATGCCACTCAGTGAAAGGCTCTCCTTTCCATTTGTTACAACAATAATTATTATTATAGGAGTAATATTTTAATTTTTTTTTGTAGTTTTATGAGATTTCAATCTAATAACAGTTCTGGTTCTTTTCTTTTTCCTTCATTATCTATAAACAATCTACGGAATCGCTATCATAGTAATTATTGTAAGAAATATTTATAATCGAACTGTATTTTCTAAGCATGCATTTGTTTAGATTTTCTTAAACTTTGAATTGTTGTTTAATTATACATATTCTGCAGAAACTGAAATAGTTATTGTTTTGTGATTTCTATTAATAGTGTACTTCACAAATGACTTTCTCTTATGTGATTGAAATTGTAAGTATTAATGAATAGTGTAGAGTCATTTATTTATATATTTTCATTTTATCTTTAACCTAGTCTATGGACATGTAAATTGATGATTTTTGCCCTTGTATCCTTTTCACAATAGTAAATTG
Organism: Lithospermum erythrorhizon; assembly: GCA_019722365.1. Classification (NCBI taxonomy): domain Eukaryota; kingdom Viridiplantae; phylum Streptophyta; class Magnoliopsida; order Boraginales; family Boraginaceae; genus Lithospermum; species Lithospermum erythrorhizon. The sequence continues at coordinate 35,502 of JADFUC010002211.1, forward strand.
ATAATCGTGTACTGTTTTGTTTTTGTTGTAGTATAATAATTTTTAATTAACAAAAAATATCTTTATAAAAATAAGAAAATTGAAGAAAAATTCGATTTTAAGTATAAAATGCACGGAATGACTAAGTTCGATCTCTACGACAAACGTGAGTGATCGAAATCGGTCTATATTGAACTAATCTGTCTATATTAAACTAGGGTGATTGAATGAAAATTTCTAACAAACGTCACTATCATATGCCCTATATATTTTAGGAAATTTTGAAATAAAAAAGAATGTATGTCAATTTCAATCCCCTTAATATAAAAAAGACTTCCCATTATTTCCATTGTTTCAAAAGAAAAAAAAGACTTAAAACACTGAAAAGTTGATGGAGGCAAAAAATGTACTAACAATTAGATATTACCATGGAGCAAATTGACATTAAACTTAATAGTTGTGGGCAAATTGAAATTAAGCCAAATAAATGAACTACTAGTATTTTTAATCTCCCTCCTTTGAAAACCTTGAGTGGGGTTTTATTGAATTGAAATATGTAGCCCTAAAGTCTTGATGCACTATTTCTCCCCACCCTATAATGTGTACTTCTATTGTGTTGTAGCTTACCACAGTCCAATTTGGTGTTTCTCAACACTTTACTTTAATCTTACAAACTCCAATTCTTCAATTTTCTCAAGGTAACAACTTGTCTCTATACTGTTCTTGATTAATTATGTTACATTTGGGTTATTCTACAATTAATTGTCTTTTCAATATCATACTACCTCCCAAAAAAGAATAATCGAACGGTCTAGCGGTTCATCATTGAGTAAGGGTCCGAAGCTCATTGTAGGGGGAGGGGTTGAGTATTATTGTTATCTTACCTATGGAAAAAAGGATCTTAATTGACACGCATAACGGAGTATCCGTAATGTTAATAATAAATTGCCCTCCCAAAAAGGTTGTCCATAGTCAAAATTAATTGTCACATGGATGGTGGAACTTTAATATGAATCTAAATTATAATGTTGATAGTAAATACTGTGAAAATACTATTATTGATATATTTTTCGGCAAATTGTACAACGTGTGGAAAGATATTTGAGTGCAAAATTTAAGAAGTTGAACATCAAAAATCGAAACTTGACAATCTTTTTGGGATGGAGTATATGATTAAGTTATGAATTAAGCTTTCGGCCTCTGATCGACGGTGTTACTGAAAAGTGTGTATGTGTGTGTGTATGTGGTTGATGAGATATTACTAATTCCATGGTACTCATCAATCTAGATGGATATGGGTGTATTTATAATCTGAGTCGACGAAGCTTCATTTCAGCAATTTTAATTATCGAGTTCCTATGATAGTTTCGCGGATTTTATTATTTTAGTCGAATCCACTGGGTTGATAGCTCCACTCATAGTGTAAAATTATCGGATTTTAAGTGCCAAGAGATGGCGTGTAAAAATTATTGATATTTCCAGTTAACTTAGTAGCATAAGATTTAACACAATGATGTTTTTTTGGAATAAGGTTCAGAACCAATAAACCATGTTCAAAGTTGTTCGAAAGAACTTAACGTTAAGGCTTATGATCTGTTGGCTGGTCTGCTGTAACTTATTGTTCTTTTGAATGTTGAGATACTCTGGGCATATCGGTGTTGTCAATTGAAAAAACAATAACACATGTATCTTCATCTGCATACTACATATCCAATTATTTAAGAGGTTTTAGCGATTATTATTGTTTCACTCGGTAACAATCTAATAACTCTTTTTGACACAGTTTTTTCACAATCCCCATTCTGGTATGGGGAAAGAGATGAAAAGCAAAGGTAAGCTAATTTTTGTTTCATTTCCTGTCCATACAAACTTATTGTGATTTACGTCATTTGATGTTACGAAATATATATAATGAAATAGAATGATTTGGAAAAAATGCTATTAATCAGCCCTTATAGGTTTCCTTATAAGCCTTGACTTAGGAGATCATTCACTATTTGTTTTGGTTTCTCCTTGCTTCCCTTGTTGGTTTTTGTCGTGGAACACTTTTTCTCTTTCTGACCAAGATTAGAAATAAGTGGCGAAGGATTAACTATATGGTGATTTTCTTACATATTCATTCTCTGGTTCAGTTATGCCTTGTCTTTTTTCATAATATGAGTTTAATCTAATAGCAGATACCAATGGAGCTGCTCAAGTGAAAGCTTCCAAGTTAATAGTCACCTTCAACGGTGTCAAAAGGAAATCCTCTTCATCTGTAAGTTCATCTTAGTGTGGTTCACTGGAATAAAAATTTAGTTACCTATTATCAAACCAAATCAAAGTATCTTAACCCGTTGAGTGGGGTTGACTAGAATGTGTCCAACAACAATATACTTCTTGTGAAATACTTGAAGACCTTCATTATCTCGACTTAGTGAAGAAGCTATATCCACCTGTTTTAAGATTTAATTTCTTCTAGCAAGTTTTCATGGAAAATTTAGTTTCTTAGGAAAGAATCTACATCCAAATGTTAGGACCTCTAGAATTTTGGCTGCACTAAATGAAATTACATCTGGAAAGTGAAACCAAGTCTGCCTGTTTTAAGAACTATTTTCTAGTAAAAGAATCCTATTGGAAATGTTTGTGGACCATTAGGATTTCGACTGCATTTTTTGAACCAAGGACATAAATCAATGATAAACATTATAAGTGTATTTTCCTGTTTTTTATATTGGTTTTCTGTAAAAGCATTCCACCCAAAATGGCCGAGGACATCTATGATTTCGCTTGTATTAAAAGACACGTAAGTGTAACAATCTTATAATAAATACGTGTTCTTCTATCAGGAAACAGATTCTGCCAAAAATGATGCCAATGGTTCATCGAAGAAGATGAAGGAAGGCAACTTAGGGTCAGAGAATATTCAGATAGCAACAAGAGGTACAAAAAGAAAAGTAGAAGAGACACAAGGGAAACCCAAGTCAAATGCTTCCAAATCTGTGAATTCAACAATCAAATTCCTGTCCTAAAGATTTATTGGGCATTGATATTTGAGGTTTGTTTGATGCTAAATTGTTTTGTATTTGTGCAGGTGAATTCAGAGTCAATAAGCAGAAAGGAAAAGAAAAGTGAGCCAAAAAACCGAAGTTCTGTGAGTTCGCTGGCTTACTGCAGCATCCAGTTTCCATTACCTTACAGAACTCTGCTAACAAGTTTTTGTTGTGGATAATTGGCATGATTGCAGACATCTAAGGCAAGCATCTCCAAAGAAGAGTTGTCTTTGGAAAATAACAATGCCAAAAGCAAAAAAGAGAAGGAAAATGGCAATAAAAAACTTAAAATTGATTCAGCAACATCTGTGAGTTCATAGATCTTGAAGAATGAGTGTACATAATTACATATAGTGTCTTCCATTTTCTAATTAGAATTTTATAGCAGGATAAAGGATCATCCAAGAAGTCGGTGAAAGACGACAAATTGGAAAAAGCTACGCAAAGAAAAAGTGGCAAGGAGAAGAACACTATGGAAAAGAATGGCAATGCAAACAAGGTTAGTGTATTTGCATAACAAGATTTTCCTTCTAGTTTTAGAAGCTCTGGCTGATACACTATATGATTCTACATATGGTGTCTTCCTTTTTCTAAGTAGAAGTTTATATCAGGATAAAGGATCATCCAAGAAGTCGGTGAAAGGGGACAAAATATCTTCAGAAAAAGCTAAGAATGGAAAAAGTGATAAGGAGAAGAAGGCTATGGAAAAGAATGGCAATGCAAACAAGGTGAGCATAGTTGTGCAATAAGCTTTTCCTTCTAGTTCTAGAAACTCTCCCTGATACACTACATGATTCTACATGTTGTGTTTTCCTTTTTCTAAGTACAAGTTTATGTCAGGATAAAGGATCATCCAAGAAGTCGGTGAAAAATGAAAAATTATCTTCTCAAAACGCTAAGCAAGGGAAAAGTGATAAGCAGAAGAACGCTGTGGAGAAGAATGGCAATGCAAACAAGGTGAGCATATTTGTTGAGGAAGCTATTCCCTTCTAGTTGTAAACGTATTCTCTGATGCATCTGTATTCTGATGTTGTGTTAATGTGGTCATGTATTGTTTTTCCTTTACTACCCTTTCAGAAGCTTAAAACTTCAACCAGCAAGCAAGAAGGAAAGCCTAAAGCTAATAAGCCTTCAAGCTCAGTGAGTAGTATAATGTTCTGAAAACGGTTTATTCATCTACATTCCTATTTTATTCATTTAAACCTCATGTGTCTTGTAGACCAAAAAATCTGTTAAGCCCTCTCAGACTCAAAAGGAAGTTAGTACATCAAAACATCAGGAAGCTGCTCCATCTAAATCAGTGAGTGGAATTTTATTCTGTTAGGTTGTCTTTCATGGCTTATAGCATTGTTCATTAACTGATACTTATGAACATTTCATACTCAGCCAATATCTTTGCCAGCGGAAAAAAGTAAGGAACCTAGTGCACGAAGGATGAAAGTTATGCGGAGTCTGGGGTTGGTTGCTCCTGTTGGATCTCCCTTTGTTAGATAAACTTTGTGTTTCTAGATTTGTAATACCTTACTCAGTGTTAGTTTTCAACATCTCTCGGAGAGAGTAGCTACATTTGGTGTTCATTTATTTCACTAGATTATCATCAATGCGATGTAGAAGATTATCTTCCCACTCCAGATACTTAACTGGCTAACCCCAGAAAAGTTTTGTAGTTGATACATCTTTAGTGGACATAAAGTTTCGATGTGACCCCCGTGATATGCAGAATTGTCAGGTGGTGATGATTCTTTGGCAAATATCGATTTCTTGACCACCACGGTGAGAAACGAGTCAGCTAAAGAGTGGCAGTTGTAACAGATATTTATGATGTAACTTAGCTACTGAGTTATAATACTAGACTGGTCATTTAGAACACACAATGACTCTGGATGCTAATTCTTCTACATTCATAACTCTTGGTTTATTCTTTGTGCAATATTGGCTACACTTTTGACTTGTATCTCTTTGTTGCCTTCTGGATTTGATCTCTTAGTTATTTGGGGTAGAAGTAACTGTTTTTGGTTAGTATGATACATCTGTTTTGAGTCAGGATAATAGGACCTTTGAACAATGGCTTTATTATAGATGGACACAGGAAAAATTGAACTAAATATGCATGAAAATGTAAGAACGATAAGTATTTAGAAATAAGATTTTTATACTAAAGCCAATATAAAAAAAATCGGAAGAGTATTTTATTTTAAGCATTTTAAATTCTTAGCTTGCAATTTCATCTTGAATTCAAATCTCTCATCCAAATAAAGGCAACATAATGTACTAAAGATCTACTTTTTTGATGTGAAATTATTTTATTCATATTTTGTATGGCGTTAAGTGAGCTATTTATCACAATTTGAGTGTGAAATATTTATTTTGTCACTTATTTGGTAGTAGTTAGGAAGTTTAAATTCAAGAGCAATTGTTATTTATTTAAAAAAGTTAACTTGTGCTTTGTGTATAGTAGTACATATTAAATAGAGGATCTATTTTGAGTATATATTCTAATTGTGTCCCCTTTTTCACAAAGAAAAACAAACCAAAATGATATCTCCTTGAAGCTGGGCTGCAAATCGAGGACTAAATTGCAAAATAATAAAATAGAGAAAATGGCAGCAATAATTTCGCAATTCTTCGTCCTATCTCAACGTGGCGATAACATCGTCTTTTTCGTGACTGTAAGATGAATTTGATATGTGCATATTCTTAGCTTAATCGAGCAGATCGGATTATAATTAAGCACAGTTGAGTATAATTTTGATTAGTAAATTAATTAATTAATATAGACAGAGGTGATATAGCTAAAGGGAGTGCAGAGATATTCTTTCGTAAAGTGAAGTTCTGGAAAGAAGACGGCGAAGAAGAAGCACCTCCAATATTTGTAGGTGTTTTTTGGTTTGATATTGGGATGTTTGTTTTGATTGTTATAATTTGATATTTTCTGTTGATAGAATGTGGACGGCGTCAACTATTTCCATGTTAAGGTGGTTGGTTTGCTCTTTGTTGCTACCACCAGACCCAATGTATCACCTTCTTTTGTCCTCGAACTTGTTCAGAGAATTGCGCGTGTCATTAAAGATTATCTCGGTTTTCTCAATGAAGAGGCGTTGCGCAAAAATTTTGTGCTGGTATACGAGCTGCTGGATCAACTTGTTGGCGAGGTCCCTGCGATTCTGGTATATGGAATTCTTTGTTGTGGGAGATTCTTAGGATGCCGCAATTTGCTCGCCAATTGGATTTCAGTATTTCAATTATTTATTCTACAACTAAATGTTGCTTGCTTGTTCAGGATTTTGGTTTTGTCCAAACTACGTCAACCGAAGTCTTGAAATCTTATATTTTTAACGAGCCCATTGTGGTTGATGCTGCACGTTTGCCTTCTCTAGGTCCAGCTTCCATGTTCATGGTACCCATTTGCCAGTTAATATTGTCAATTAACAAATGCAATGAAGCTTGATATATATGGTAGATGCTATAGAAAATTCTATTGACTTGTTCGAATGCAGCAAAGAAACAAAAGAATGCCAGGGACAGCTGTTACACAATCTGTTGTTGCAAATGAACCTGGAGGTAGAAGGAGAGAGGAGATTTTTGTGGACATAATTGAGAAAATTAGCATGACATTTAGCTCTAGTGTGAGTACATTCTTTATCCAGTTTTAGCAGCATAGGTTGATTTATTCTTTGTAGTCAAAGTTGTCTTAGTTGCAATGAACCATTACTAATCCAAAAATATTTTACAGGGGTACATATTGACTTCAGAAATTGATGGAACTATTCAAATGAAGAGTTATTTAAGTGGAAATCCAGAAATCAGACTGGCTTTGAATGATGAAGTGAGCATCGGACGTGGTGGTGGAAGATCAGCATATGGTATTCAGGAACCTATCCCTTCAGTTTCAGTACTTTGGTGGTGTTAATATTTTGGCACTTTCTTGACATTTTCTCAAGTTTGGGTCTACATTTTATTCTTCCAATAGATTATGGTGGTTCTTCTGGGTCCGGAGCAGTAATATTGGATGATTGCAATTTTCACGAATCCGTGCATCTTGATAGTTTCGATGTGGATAGGACCCTGAGTCTGGTAAATTAGTGTTGTAACCTGTTTCAAGGGTACTTATCCTTTCGGGGGACCTGTTCCCCCACAGAATTAACTGAGTTTTGTTTCTTCAGGTTCCTCCTGATGGTGAATTCCCCGTGATGAATTATCGAATGACCCAGGAATTTAAGGCACCTTTCAGAATCAACACTTTGATTGAAGAAGCTGGATCCCTCAGGGTATTGTTCTTTTTCATGTGTGGCTACATGTTCATTTAGTTTTTTTAAAAGATGTTATAACAGTGTCCATTAAGACTGGAACCATCTTTAGCTGCGCTAAGTGTGTTTAGTCATAGCCTGATACACACTGATGCTTGACATCTCAAATTCCTATTCCTCTTCACTTGGAATTTGTCAATCCTGATCACCTGTGATGCACTAAATGCTTCCTGGAATTAAAAGTTCTGACATATCTCAATGCGTCTTTTCTGCATCTATTTAGGCTGAGGTGATCTTAAAAGTCCGAGCAGAGTTTGGTTCCAGCATCACTGCAAATACGATAGTGATACAAATGCCCCTACCAACGTATACAAGCAGGTATGTTCTCTGGATTATAAATATAGGTTTTTCAACTACTGGTGTTTACTTGATGCCTAGCTCAGTAATGGCCATAAGCTCATAATGCAATATTATACTGAATAAGATTAAAACATTCAAGCAATTAGACTTCCTGGTTGCATTAGAAAGTTTATAATAACGGTGCCATACAACAAAAGAGTAAGGTGTGAGAAAGGGGATGTTAGTTGATCATGTGTAATTTAATTACTTTTCCAATGGACACCCAAGAAGAAAAGGAATTATGTCTGGTTCATTTATGTCTCCAACGGACATCCATGTTTTTCAATTAGTTGTCTCTAGTTGATTCTTGGTGGAAGCACATTCTTACCTTTTAAGTAATGTGTAGATAAATCTCTACTGTAGGTTAGAATTCCTTGTACTTATCAGAATAATAATTGTCACCTTTAACACTTTGCTCTGCTTTTATAAACATCTTTCCAGTTTGTCACTTTTTCTGTTCATTCTGCATAATTATCACTCCTAGATCTTGTTGCTTATTGATCTGGGATCATGTTGCTGTGTTATGTTTGCATGGATGTATATCTGTATGAAACTTCTATTCTTATGATTTCGGCATATTCGGGAGTTGTTGAGGCCCGTGATGGGCGTAGTAATACTCTTGTTTTGATCAAGTTCAACACTCTTTCCAACCATCTTGTGATCTTCTGCTTATGAGATGATTTTGTCTTGTCTAGTTTCATCAGATTATATAATTGTACATCTAAAAAGAGGACTTATCTTGGCCATCATAGCTTGATAACTTAGATGGCTAAGGCTTATATGTTTAATATGAAGTCAGGAAACTGCTACGATGAAATGAACAAGCACAGAGCTATCTGTTTTAGTTAATTGCACTATTTCACACGATCAATTACCTAATCGTGATGTTATCTGACCTTTTTTACATGGACAGGGTTAGCTTTGAAATGGAACCTGGTGCAGTTGGACAATCTACAGACTTCAAGGAATCAAATAAGAGACTAGAGTGGAGTCTGAAGAAGGTATATCTTGCATTTGTGATATCATTACAAGTGTTTAGTCACAAATAACTGTTAAGAGTACTAATAGGTGCAATGACCTCCAGATTGTTGGTGGTTCGGACCATACACTACGCGCCAAGCTAACTTTCTCTCAGGAGTCTCATGGTATGTGAAGTTTTTATGTTTGTATGAATGTCCATTTTAGATATAATGTTTCCATATAACTTTGACAAATATTTTATACTTTCTGACTCTTGGATATAATGGAATCGTCAAATGGCTTTAATTGCACTACCTAAACTGCTTATTATTTGAAAGTAGTAGATAGTGTGCCTTTACTCTTGGATCAATTTAGGCCTCCTGTTATCATGAAGATAAAGGCGGCGTCTTATCAAGCCTCCTCCCGGCGCTGCTTGGGCGGTCTTTGTTGAGGGGCATGTTGATGATCCATTTAGATATAGATATTCCTGTTCTGTGTGTGGCACCAAAGTTTATTACTCATCATACTTGATTAAATCAGGAAATATAACCAAGGAAGCTGGACCAGTGAGCATGACATTCATCATCCCCATGTACAACGCTTCAAGGCTTCAGGTGCAGTCACAATCTATTCTTTGGTCTCTCCATTGATACATTGTTATTCGTGGTGCAGGCAGTAGGCCAATAGAGTGGCTCTTCCATTGTCATTATCATGCTGAAAATTGATTCTCAACGACAATGCTATTCATTTTTGGTACACAGGTGAAATATTTGCAAATATCAAAGAAGGCTCAAACCTATAATCCATATCGGGTGGAGTATGTCCACTCAGGAAACCAATTCCTCGTTGCTGCGTATATGATGCAGAAGCCTAACTGATATCTCACAGTGTCCTCGGTGATGCTTGATACTTGATTCTCTCCTACTTTTTTTTCTTTTTTTGTGTACAATTACTTTCTGATAATTTTTGTTTCTCCAAAATATTTCAATCTACCTTTTAATTTCTGATCCGAGAAGTATAAATAAAATAACAAGATTTTCTGGGTGAACATCTCCGGCCCCTCATTTCCCATGTTTGAGCCCACTTTTATTTTATTTTATGTGTTCATACATGGTATTAATTCTCATTATTAATTTAAATATATAATTTATTGTAAGTCGAGTTCAACCTTGGACTTGAAATCGTCGAGTTTAAAATTAGTATTTGGCTCTGTTGGAATTACCTTAAGCGCTCAAACTTTAAAGGTCTAGGTGTGAGCCTGGGATGACAATTGAGAGATGTGTACGTTTGAGATTTGGTTAGTGAAATTTGTATATTTGAGTTGTTGATCATAGTAAAAAGGTATCAATTCTGATAATTTGGGTGAAGCCTTATTATTATGTGACCTTTGAATCGAAATTCAAAACTTACAATCTTTTTATTATAAAACGAGTATTATAAAAGTTCAAAACTTGATAATCTTTTACAATGAAGCGAGTATGCGTACTCATTGGCATGATGTAAAAAAGAAACAAAAATGCATTGGTCCATCGAGAGACATACGGTATGCGTACTCATTGTCTCTAGTAACAACACTCCCTCCTCTCCCCCATATCATTTCAGTTGGTTCCATTGCATTTGCAAATGATAAAGATGGGTGCAAATTGTGTCATCCATTGCATTAGCTGCCAATTCAATCAATGTTATGATCCACTATCTTGATTTCTCACTTGGATCATACACAATTCTGCAGCTTGCATTAGAATTTTCTTAAAATTTTGCACATGTAAATCCCAAGCACTAATCATTAACATTTTATTTGACAACTCTTTCAAACTCCCACTATTTAGGAAACAATAATTTGTACGTAGATAATATATATGTTATGCATTATGACTTTTCTGAGTTAGACTATTATATGCTAACAAACTAAACCCAAAATGATGGAAGATATATAAAGGTCTTTAATTAAAATTCTTGTCGTACTCTTGTCGGATCGATTGATGATGAGTTTTTATCTTGGCGTTGGGTTTGAGTGAAACGATCTGCATCTTTGTCATTGGGCGAAGGCGATCCAGTAGTCATAAGACAGAATGGCCAATAAGACTAAATGATCATCAATATGAAATAAATTGCACCCACTTTCTCGCATAACTCAAATTCATTAGAAAGAGGAATTTGACAAGGTAATGCACCACTAAACAATCTCATCTTATCTACTTTGAATAATGTTGTTTGACAAACTAACGTTTAGGTGAGTTATTGGAGAAGCATCTATCCCAAATTGACCAGCTCATAGTATATTCTTCCACATTGACTTCATTTTTTTCAGACTTAGGCTTGCCTCCATAAAATGAAAGATTTCCTCTCTACATTCCTATTCTAGGGTATTTTTATTAAAATACATAATTTTTCTTTTTAAAGTTCGTTTGTGAGAATTAAGTAAGAAAAAGTGGAAAGAAAATTAAGTTATTGAGATGAATTCAAATTTTTATTAAACTTTGTGTAAAAATAAATGGTCCTTAAAAATATAAATGAAGGAAATAATAAATAAAAAGGTACCATCAATTGAAGAAATGGATAACTATAATCATGCTACTTTTATCCATCATTTAATTTTACACAAAGTTTATAAACATAATTAAATGCATGATATATAATTTTTTCTCCACTTTTTTTTAATTAATTTGATAAAATGAGATTTTAAAAAAATTTATTTTAAAAAAGTAAACCTTAGATAAAGAATGATTGGGTGTGTATACTGTTGCTTCTATAGGGACAATGCTAAAGTGATTCTAGAAATGTCAAAACACTTCTAGTAAGCAAATGGCCCCAGAAAGAAACATCTGACAGAGGGTCTTTTTTATTTGTCAATCTAATCCATTTCAAATGTGCAAATCACATCTCTCTCATTCGTTGTATGAAGGTTCAAGTAAATATTGGCGGTGAAAATTTCAGGCTTTGCAAAAGTAGACCCTACCTTTTCCACCACTTCAACAACTAGCGGTGCCATTAGTCTTTGCTTAGTTGCAAAGCTCACCCACCTCCCTATTCTTCTCCCCTTCTTTGTCCCCACAACCCATACCCCCACTCCCCGTTCATATAATACTATTTCCATAATCAGTTTCCTTGTCCAAATCCATGTTCTTTATTCAAACCAAAATCTTTATCTGCCTCAAAGATTCCCAACTTTAACCCCATCCACTCACTCTTCTCTCCTGGCTTCCTTTATCTTTTCATTCTCGAAATCAAACAAAACTCATTTATTGCTTCAACTATTTACTTCATAGTAGTTCATACCTCATTTCACTTCATTCCAACTTAATATATTCATCTACACTTTTATATAGTTTTTCTTTCTTTCAATATAAAAATACCCAAAAAGGATAAAACTAAACTATGAAAGGTGACTATTTAGGAGAAAAACAAGATCATCATCACACTCACTCAAATGCCACCAATATGTTTTCCAAGCATCATCCACCACCACAATTCCCCCACCCCACCTTCCACCTCCCCAACGCCGCCGCCGCCCTCGACCGCCAAACCTCCGAAGAAACCCCCACCACCACCCTTATCAAGAAAGAATCCACCACCAACCCTTCCTCCCACGACGGCGCCACCATTGAAATCCACCGCAGGCCACGTGGCAGACCACCCGGGTCCAAAAACAAACCCAAACCACCCATTATCATAACCCAAGAATCCGAACCTCCAATGAGCCCTTACATACTCGAACTATTACCAAACATAGACATTATTAAAACTGTAGAATACTTTTGTAATAAACGTTCCATAGGGTTATGCATTCTTAGTGGTTCTGGCTCCGTTGCTAACGTCACTCTCCGACAACCTTCTACTACCCCCACCCCTAGCACCACTGTCACATTTCATGGCCGTTTCGATATTTTGTCCATTTCAGCTACAATATTACCTAATAATATGAAAAACAGTAATATTATTATTGATAGTAATAATAATGTGTATGGTGATTTCAAGATTTCACTAGCGGGGCCACAAGGGCAAGTGTTTGGTGGAGCTGTGGTGGGGCCATTAGCATCTGCAGGGGTTATCTACTTGATTGCAGCAACATGCACCAACCCATGTTACCAAAGATTGCCACTTGAAGATGAAGGATCAAGAAGTGGGGTTGTTTCAAGTGGTGGTGGAGGCGTTGAGAGTGAGGGGCACCACCACTCGCCGCCGGGGAGTTCCGGTGGTGGCCATGCATCGGCTGAAGGGGGGGGAATGTATTTGCCTTCAGATATTATTTGGGCACCTACTGCTAGACAACCTCTGCCTCCACAACCGCCGCCATATTAAGATTACGTGGTGGCTTAAGTTTTGTGGTTTTGGACTTCTGGTTGTAATTTTGTTATCCTTTGAGAGTTCGTTGTTGGGTTATAAATCGAGGGATGTGTATGTTCGGAAGTAGGACCGGATCAGGCTGTCTTGCAAGAGAGGATCGGACACGAAACATACAGCAGTGAGGTTGTAAATCGAGAGATATGTTGAAATTGTAAATCGAGGGATATGTTGAAATTGTAAATCGAGGGATATGCATGAACCGGACCGAGCTGTATGTCCTGAAAGAGAGGATCAGACACGAAACCGACAGCAGTCCCATGATATTTCAGCAAAGTATTTCCATTTAACGGAGTCTATCTAGCGTATCATTCTATCACCTTATTACCTACCAACTCATTTATGATATGATGCGTAATTTTATTATCCCTGTGGTTATGTTATGATGATGATATTAGTGTGAAAAGAAGTCTTTGAGTATTAACTTTGTAATTACTGAAAAGAAGCTTCACATTTGATTAAAACAAAACTGTCTTACCATACATTTTTTAGTTTTATCATTTTCAAATTAATTTTATATAATGTTTGTGTTATAATTTTAATAAAGTATAATCAATGAGTGTACTTAAGTCAATAAAACAAACGGATGTATTAAGTTAGCATTACTGTCAAATTTTTATGTTTGATTTTTATATTTATTTAAATAATGTTGGTATTATGTCTTACGTAATATCTGAATATTAAAAATATATAAGCAGTCTTAAAACAAAAATTGTCACACATTAAAAATTACAAAATTATAAAAGGAAAGTATTATGCATGATGTGTAAGCTTAATAATGGATTGAAAATAGTACAAAAGATTTATTGGGACATTAATATAACGAGGCAACGCATCTTGAAAAATACTGGAAATTATGTAAACGATAAACGTTATCTAATAAAGAATATAATACTAAAACGATTATTAAATTGAATTGGAGAATTCATATGTTACTACTTTTTGAAAGGTCAATTGTTGGTTTCTTTCTTTAAAGTAGTCCATCTTGATTGACTTTCTATATTAAACTTTGAAGTTTGAGAATGAGCATTACTGCGTCAGCTGCCTCTGGTATGGGTCTTTTGGGATACTCTGTTTCTTCTGCAGACTGCACAAAGTCTGTGGTGAAAGATAAAACACACTGCACACCATTACAGCTTCTTCTGGACCAGTTTTATTTTGTTATATAAATCTAATTTTAGTAATTAAGTAAAATCATAAAATAAATAACATAGGACTTTTTATACATGGTATCCCAAATAAATATTGGACAATTACTTTAGAAGGGCCTGAGAAATTTGTGGAAAATCTGAGTTTTCGATGACAAAGATAATAATGAAATCATTACACCAGAATAATAAAATTCTTATCTCTGACTATTTCTAAAATATAATTATTAACATAAAATGTATTTTGCCATAATACTAATAACTATAAAGGCAAAACCCACTAACTTGTTGAGTCTAGAATAACTAAAAGTTCTTTTTGGGTCCCAAATATAATAACATCTACTTTCGATATGAAACTTAAATAAAAAATTTAAATTAATCCAGAATTCCAACATATTTTGAATATTTTTGTTGTCCCATGTACATTTTCTCTATTTGAAATCTTGAGGGTATATTTTGAACAAGATAAGTATGTTACTACCTTCAATTTTTATTTATTTTGGAAAATCACCAACTAATTAATTTCATATTTGTTTGGAGTGATGTAAAATGAAGATGAAGACTCATTTACCACTACTTTAAACTAAATTAACAATGAATCTTAAGGAATGTTACATCCACAAATCATTTCTTTATCTTTTTATTGTTTTATTTGATATATTATTCAAGCTAATAAAAGCGGTGTCAATAAATGTAGCATTGTATGGAGGTGAGCTTGGATGGCGAGACATGGCATGGCGAGCAGAGTCATAGCAGGTATCTTGATGAGATTTGAAAGGATTATGTCTTGTGTGGCTGTGCAAAGTTGTGTCATTCTGGCCGCCAATCAACATCGGATCTGGTGCTTACTAATTTTCGTACATTAAGGGGTGGCGATGGTTTTCTGTGAACATAAAATATTTCTTATGAGTTATAATTGCACATAGCGAGCCTAAGTCTTTAGAAATACTACGATTAAAATCCTGTTGAAAGAAAGACAACTCGGGAGGAGATACCGATTTTGAGAGAATAGGCCTTGTTATTCAGAAAGTCGTATTGTGATGTGATAAATTTAAACTTCCGTGACGTGGTATAAGGTTGCATAACCTGCAAGTATATTATAAAGTTCTTTAGTTGGGCGGGAAATTTGGAATATAGATCCACCGCCCCACTTTTGGAAAGGTTCACGTGAGAGGATCTTCGGGGGTCTTCTTAGGCCGGATTAGCGGGGACTGGGCCAGAGGTGCAGTTGCATCTGCCACCTTGGGCACCACATGCTACGTCGCGACTCTGGTCTCACCCCAGGTAAAATTGGGTTCAATTCACTCGAGGTCTCGAGGTGCTCCGGGTACCTACTTGAATGACTGATCGATCATGATGTTTCAATGATAAAATTCGGTATTTATGGGGAAGAGTGTAGACTTTAATACAGAGGGTATTTAGCATTCTACATAAATGGAGTAAATGAGAAAGGATATTTATGAGAGATCTCAAGGTCTCGGTTGAAATTACGTCGAAGTGTACTCTATATACGTGATCGTCGGTCAGCGTCGGAGGACAAAAAGACTTCTTTTGTCTTTATTTAGAAGATGGGCTCGTTAGTTGTGATAGTAAGAATGCTATTTATATCGTTGCCACTGTGTTTTGATTTATTGTGCCATGTTTTTCTAAAATGGTTAAACAATAGCCAGGTATTAAATAAGATTTAAACACACAGTTCCATAGCCCCCGACCACCAAAATTCCCAAGTCCAACCGTATCTCCTCTTTTTTCCACATAAAAAGATAGCATTCTCTTACTCGCTCTTCCTTGAGTGAAGATAATCTGAAAATGATAAATCGGAACATCGTATAAGGTTTAGTTTGAAACGACTTGGTCATTTTGCATGATACTTCCTCGGTTTATTGGAGGGAAAATGGTTAGGAACTATTTAATTGTCTGAAATGATGGTCATTTTGAGTCTTCTTCGGGAACATGAGGAGGAAATAGTTTGAGAACTATTTAATTAATGCAAAATGACTTAGTCATTTTGAGATCTTCCACTAAACTTATGCGAGGGGAAATAGTTGATTGTAAAAGGGAGATTTTCATTTATTGATCAAAAGTAGGTTAATATCCCTCCGGATGGTGGCGCTTGCCCCTAGCTTTTACAAAGATCGAGATTTCTCCCCAAGTCAAACATAATACTTTTTAATTGATCCCGTGCCGTGGTCGAGGCTTTTTGAGAGTTCCTCGAGCTTATAGAGTTCTTGTAAACTTCTTGAACCCGATAAAGACTTCCAGCTTGGTATAGAGTTTATTCGATTCTTGAAAGTGACTAAGCATGCGACACTCGAGACAAGATTCTCATACGAATTATACATTCTTAACCCTTGACTTTGTAAAATCGAGACATTGCCCGTTTTTATAACGCATTGACTGTTGATGCCGATCCACCGATTCATCGACGAATCGACATTTTCACCAGCGTCGTCATTTTCTCTTCCTCATGTAATCACGCCTAATGTTGGATAGGCAAACATTGATAGGTAGAACAACCATCCATGGAGCTAAGGCTGAGGGTTTCACATCGAGGTTTGAAGGTGTCGTTCGATAAGATCCGCAAAACCTGTCGATTCCTTATGCCGTTGGCATCCCGTTTAAGGAGATTCTTCTTGATTCCCGTGAATATAGTTGGCTTCATTACCTCTACTTGTCATTTATCGCATGGATAACATACGAAAGAACAAAAGCGGTGTTCAATTCAGTCTAGTGCCGCGTTCCTTGATTACCCTTGAATTCGAGATTGCTGATCAATTATCGCGATACCAGATCTTGGGGACATGCTTGGTAATAACATTTCAAAGGAATTCCTCGATGGCCTACATTTGTGCTTAAAGGAGGCGGCCTCGGCCCGTTGTTAGCTTTGATCCACCGCGACCACGACATGCTTTTGTACTGACATTTGACCGGTGGTTTTTGAACTAGCACGACCAAGTCGTGCCCCGAGATAGTAGAAAGAGGATCGGACACACCCGCAGAGGGGGACATTTCCGCTTCTGAGGTAGCCAGCGGGATGCAATTTGCGTTCTTTGACATACGTCACGCGTTTATTCACATCTCCGTTCATCCTTCATGATCGTGGGCCAATAATATCCCACCCTCGTTATTTTGAGGGCCAAAGAATGTCCTCCTATATGATGTCCTGAGGCATTGTCCCTTAAATGTACCACCATTGTTACAAAATTAAGTCTATTTTGGTCTCGAGACACAAAAGAGTGGACCTAGGCGGAGACCGTTTATACAATTCATCTTGGATCGGTAGATTGTAGCTTGATTAACCACTCTTGGCCTCGATTTATCACAAGGGAGTTCTCGTACACGGAATGTCGAGCCGTTTGGGCCGCCCGATCGAGGAGCTTCTTCGGGGTAGGCGTGTGTGTCTCCTTCCATATGAATGGGATGATACTCGGCCTCGACACATGCACATCCACAGGCAAGTCTCCGAGAAATGCGTGGTGGCTGCTTTGGACAAATTCGATATGTATATGTTCATTATGGCGTGAGGAATGTGTTCGGCTATGAAGTACTCGAACCCTTTTGTTAAAATTGATACCTTGGCGTGATAGCCGTAGTATCGCTCTTGCTCCAGTCGCCTGATACATTTGGGCGACTGACAAACACCAGGCTACTAGCCGATGAATCTTGAGGGCTTGTGCTATTTGGAGCCCCGTAACCATGGCCTCATATTCGGCCTTATTGTTGGTAGCTTTGAATGAAAATAGAAGGGCATATTCAAACACTTCACCTTCCGGCCTATCGAGAATCAGCTCCGGACCCCACTTTAAATTTCGTCCGTATAATTTCAACGAGGGATCTCCTTGGTTCCCGCTACGAGGGCCTTGGACCTCTTGAGTAAAGCGAGCCGTACCTCCCACTTCAAAATCCGCCCGGCTTGTACTTTTCGCGCTTTAGTTTGGGGTTATAGTTGACTTGAGCTTCAGTAATTGATCGCCCGGTGTTCGTCAGCCTCCATCATCGAGGGATTATACAATATCTAACTTGATCGGTTGGTACGGTCGTTACTTTGATGGGATGTGCCTTAAAATATGCCTTGAGTTTTCATCGGCGGTGATGATAACGGCGAATACGAATTTTTTCAATTAAGGGAATCGACTATTACTGCTCCGCTGGAGGACACTTGAGCATGGTAGACTAAGTCTTTGAGGCATGCTTCCTCCACTTAGCGAGCGCTGCCTACCCCCACCGAGGATGCAACGAGGAAGGTACATAATTGTAGTTAGACTCCCTCGGCATTAGCAGGTTCGGGGACCCCAAATACTCTTTTTAACTCCGTGAGAGAAGCTACCGCTCTCGATCCCAAAGAAGTTCTTTGAAAAATGGGAGGTTCGATGCTTGGCTTGGAAATGAATCGAATCGGGAGTGGCATGACACCTTGTCAACCTTTGAACTTCTTTATAAGATGTAGGGAGACTCGTATTAGGATAGCCTCGATTTATCGGGGGTTGGGCTGGAAATACCTCGCTTATCATAAGCAGGGAACGCTTCCCGATGTTACCTCGAGAAGGAGCATTTTTTGAGGATTTATCTAAGCAGGGATGATCTTAATTCTTCCAAAAGTTTATAAAATTTTACGAGATGATACGCCAGCGACTTTAACAAGCATAACTCGATTCACCATCCTTTGATAGGTTGCTCCCGAATTCTTCAACCCCGTTTCTTGACGAATGGCGTCACTCTCAATGATAGATCCCGTATTGCGTTATGAATGCCGTTTTCTCTTGTTCTTCTTAAGTAGCAAGAGTGTTGATGATATCCTGAAGCGTCAAAGGAAATCGAAGACACCAAATATCGTAATCCTTGACCTTCCTAAGCGAGGTAATGGGTAATAATCCTTGAGGCGTACTTTGTTCAAGTGGTAAAATCGGTTGCACATCCTCCATGTATTCGATTTTCACCGGCGACAACATTGGCTATCCAATTAAGGGAACTAGAGTTCTCGAATAGCATTGGCTTTTTTGCCAACTCTTGCGATCTCATACGTATACTAGGCGAGGTTCTTTCATGCAGGAAGTTCCTCGTTTTACTACAATAATGGCTTGGAAATGCAGGTCTGCATGCAATGAAGCGAGGCTGTCAACACACCGAGACATGTCTCGGTCCCCCGTGCGAAGACCTCGAACTAGGTGTATCGACTCCTTACGGTGCATAAAAAGAATTTTCGTGCCTATTACGAAGAATGCCCACATACAGTCAGCTTCGAAAGGAACGACTCCGACTCCTTGTGAGGTTTCCCGTCACTTTCCTTGCCACTCTTTAGGGTCATTATCTTGAATTGTTCCTTGAGCACTTAGGCTGATGTTGCCACTTTCTTTAGGAGTCTTTATCTTGCTTCGCTTCTTGAACCTTCGCAGTAGGGGCGAGAGACTTTCGACTTCTTTTTCGAGGCGTGATGAGGTACACCAAGTATGACATCGGCAGGTTGTATGGCGCCTGCCTTTACGGTCTCTTGGGGTAATCTCTCCGATCACTCGGCGATGAGAGACTTCTACATTTCGGATGGAGAGGGAGATACCACCGCCCTCAAAGCATTGAGGAGAGGTCTTCCGATAAGGCCATTATACGATGAATCCCGAGGCTATCCTCACAGTAGAAAGGAGTTCCATTGTTGTGGTTTCTAGGTGCTTTCCGCGTTAGATCAATTTTGTTATTCGTCGGATACACGAGTGTCCACAATGAACGGTAGGGGTGGATATTGGTTTCCAAGTGTTTGCGAGGGAGGCCTAGTTGATCGTAGAAACTTTTGATATAGGATATCGACGAGCTTCACATTGACCAAGCGTTGACGACCAAAAAGGATTTCTGATTATAGGACTAATGACCCGGAGGAGGATCGTCGTGGCAATTCGACCTGGGATTCGCTCTTTGAAAGGTGATTGGTTCTCGATCTATTGTGTCATCGTAGGGGGCCGCATCATTATCACTTATCAGCCTCCGCGTATTCGTCGAAGAATTGTTAACCTTCTATACGCGAAGGACACCACGATACTCTCCTTACAAACTCCTTCAGTTGCCCTCGTCGGATCAATTTTTCTATCTTTGTTTTCAAAAGTCGACACTAAATCCGTGTTGTGGCCATGATGCTGTGGTATTCTGATACTTATTTTCATCCCTCCGGTTGAGTAATTTTCATGACTTGTGTGGCCTAGGAAGCCTTCTTTTATGTACCAGCGAAATGAGTGCTGGGTACCACGAGTAGGGTCTAGAATGTGATCTTGGGGTCTCACAACATTTATCCATTCTTCTCCCGGGGGGACACTTGCCGCTTTTGTCTTTTTAAAAGAAGTTTCTGCTTTCTTTGGGTTTTGAGCGATCTGAGCCGAGGCCCTTTGCTGGAGACTTTAGGGGCGTACTTAAATGCTTTTACGCCGAACTTGGCAGTACTCCTACGGCAACTGAGTTTGACCTCCTCCCGATTTGATCCATTGAATTCTGAGTTTGGATAATTCATTTCAAGTATTAGGAGGCGCTCAATGCCAATTTCTCCTTGAGGTCGTATCTACCATTACATGAAAAGAAATGAAATCATGGTAACCTTTTCATTGGCCATTTGGAGAGGATTTAATTCGCCCAACTGTATTGAAATGCGAGGTGGCGGCGCTCCCCGACTTATCTCCCCGGTTTTTACATTTGTAGCTCCGTTAGCGTCACTTTCTGCGTCGTCATGACCAACATTGACGCCCCAAACTTGTCCATAAATAGGTCCACAATATACTTGCAGTGATCTATGAAATCGGTGGTAATTTGTGAAAGAACCATTTCAAAACTTTATGCGACAAGCTACTGAGGAGAGAAAATACCAGCGCGTACCTCGTCGTCGTGGCTCAAAAGAGAGAGTTGGGAGTCGAAGGCCTTTGAGGAGTGATTGCTCGAGTCTCGAATCCATTGAAAGTCTTGAACCCAGGCATCTACTGAATCCATTAGGCATCATAACCTTCCACCTTAAAAGAGACTTGAAAAGCAGAGTAGCAAGTGTTGTGTTTAGCGGCCTCGACCATGGGTGATGCCTTTAAGAAGTATCTAAAGCTCATCCACACCATTTTCAATTACGCATTACTACTCTTATCTGACTTCATGCCTAGTTGAGGAGCTCGGTTGAAAGCTTGGCTTCCGGTAATCTTGTGGTCTTCTTGTGCTTGTTTATCCTTGTGATGACTTGGATACTCCTTGATACGGGACCTTTCAGGAGTCACGATCGGAGTTTCCACTTTCTTGATCGGTTTCCACTGGCCAGGGGACTTCGGGAGTATTGTCCGAGGTGGTTAAATCATAACCAGATCGGTGGTTCGATCGTCTAGTATGTGAATTACTAGAATCTCCGTCATCTGATAAATCACTTATCCTGGTTGTTGTGACTGGACTCGTTATCAGGGCGGTGGTGGTCAATAGGGACCTTTGCTTTGCAGGTGTCCCTTTGACGACGTCACTCTGACATCCTCCGTGAATCGCTCACATGGTACGATGTTGTAAAGGGAGATTCACGTGTCCCCAGCGGGAGCCAATTGATATGGTAAGTGCGAGGCCTAGGCGTGGCGTGAGTGCCAGGGGTTGCCTCCCTGCATATCTATATATTCTCTGGTTCTTGATTGGGCGAGGGGTTAGAATGTTGATCTCGCCCTTTGGAAGAGGTTCCGTCTGAGGAATCTTAATTCTTCTTCAGTTAGCGTGGAGCGAGGATACAGTTACGCTCGCCCGCCTCTAGGCAGCTCTGGCTGCCCTTGTCTTGACTCTGGTCTAGCAGGTAAATTGGGTTCGATTCATAAGTGCCGAGGTGCTCAGTACCTCTGTGCTTTGAAGCCAGGAAGTGATGTGATCATTCAGATAAAATTAGTATTTATCGAGAGAAGAGTGGGCACCAAAAGGGCATTTAGCATTGCAGCCAAATAGAAGTAAATGAAGGGGTATTTATAGGGATAATTTCGAAGGTCTCGATTGAGGAGATTATCGAGTGGCCATCCCTACTTACATTGGTGATGGAATCACATCGGAGGGACAAAAATCTTTCTTTTTGTCTTCGTTTAAGTAAGAACTTTGGTTGTGATAAGAGTTCTTGGGATGCAGGCGAGTCTATAATATAAAATATAGCTTTGATTGTACAATTGCAGTGTTTAAAACCATATTTGTTGTTTTCATAATATCAGGTTGAGTGTATTGACTGCAATGATAAATTTGCACTGATGATAAAGATGATCACAATCCAGACTTTCTTGGATGTTCAGATGGGTAAACAACACCTTTTGAACCCAAAGATAGGTGGGTGCATATTTCAATGGGGTTGCAAGTGTTGCAGCCTTAAGTGATCATAAGATGACAGGAAACTTGGATTGATACCATCAGTGTTCTTTATCAACCATCAAACTGTACTTACCTTTCTCTTGCAATGGTCCTATCTTTTTATTTACGTCAACAGCATAATTTAGTACAGTAGAAAGTAACGAAAAACACTTGCGTGACGATGAGACACTTGTATCCCCCATCCTAAATGTTTGGAATAATTTACCATTTTTAAAAATATCAAAATAAAATGTTACTCCGTATTTTGACTTGTTATGAAGGTAAGAAATAAAAGAAAAATTAAAAAATTTAAGGGCGATTTGAATTTTTATTAAATTTAGTGCAAAATTAAATGAGAGCCTAACAATTCAGGATGAAATGAGTACTAACTACTAACTAGTAACTACCATTCAATTGACGTTTTAGTTTATCCATATAAAATCTTTACCATCAATTATTTTTATTATATTATGAAAAATTACAAGATCATAATATTATGAAAATATTTTAAAGACAAATTCAATCCTATCAAATGTATATTTAATCAATCTATGCTTAGGCGAAAAACAAGTAATAAATAAAGGGCTTACAAAATCATATTATGTAGTTTCCTAACCTTTCAGAAAAGTATTTGAATTCAATCCATCACTAAATCAACTCTAATGCATGCTTGGTAATTTAGGTAAATGATTATACCAAATTCAAGGGTGAGGCTTCCATCAATGAAATTATTTAACATATACGGTACCAATAACTTGAAAAAAAACTGTACTTTACGAAACTGAAAACCAAAAAACTAATTAAAATTCATTTCTGAATAAAATACATTGTGAAAATTAGACCTCAAAATGGTTTTAAAAACGTAGGTGACCCTTGATAAGTGCTACTCCGTTTCTAGATTCATTATACATTCCTAAACAAATGCCCTTATCCACTATTGATACATAGAGTGGGATGGGCAAACCTCTAAGGCAGAGTCCTAATGACCCATGTGTTTCAATGAGAAGAAAGTGCATGAACTCATTTGGGTATCCTCTTGAGAAGCTTGTACATACCAAACACATTCTTCTCCTGCCACTGGTTCGGAATGAAGAATGAACGGTGTAGTGGTGGTGACATTTCCCGATCCAGATAGGGTAATGCTGCAACTACCTGGAGTCACCAAACTTAAAAGTGAGTGATGTTCATTATGTTTGACTCGTACAGACAATAGAGGCATTCATATGGATAGCATGACAACACTTCAAATACCATCAGAAAAATTAATAACATGGTAAAGTGAAATCTTTGGACAACTTTATTATGTGGTTGGATATAGATGATAAGGATCTATGTGAACACTTCTGCTTATGGGTAACAGAGAGAAGCCTACCTCCCAAGTTGACAAGTCACTTCCTCGAGAAAGATGAGGGCGTTGAAGTTGCAATTCCATAAGAAAGGTGCATTTTTCCAAATCCAGTAGCTACAAAAAAGATCAAAGACCAAAGCATTGGAGAGTCAAGGAATAACACCTACTGAAATAATGGCAACTGTCGAGCAAAATAGACATAGCAGATGAAGTCGAGCAAATAGAAACAATCAACATGTATTACATATTGCATGTCTGAAGCTTTATTCTTGTTATTGAAATAAAGTGGAGCTGCTGCAGTCCCACCCAACGTAGAGTTGAATGGAAAAGGAAGGAGGCCTCTAAAACCATCATCTATCCATCGAACTTCGCCTACATAATCTGGGATAAAGAAGGATGATGGGAATCGATGCCATTCGCTTCCGACACAGAGAACAGAACCTGGATTACTCAAATGAAGGATAAAAAAAATGTTAACAGAGTTTGGGAAGCTAAGAAACTTGTGTAAAGTTGCATTTTTACTGACTCACACCTGTTCCCACATCATCATGAAGATCCAAGTGCTTGTAGATTTCAATAGGTGCAGAATAACCATGTATCAAGGAAAATGTTCGAGCATGGGATGCACATAAAATAAGAGCCAAAGAAATAGGTCTGAGACCCTTTGCTATCTGCATGATAAAATCTGGCGTTATAGCTAACCCCAAACCTTGAAACCATGAAATGTATAACCTACCGTAACAAGAACGGATCCGGAGTTTGGACTGTACTTATCCCTGAACAAGTCAGGGAAGCTCTCAATCACAGCTGAAGCAGCCAAACAGATAAGCGGATATATGGGATAGAGGAATCTGCAAAACGTCAAGTATCAAGAGTATGATTTTAATTATATGAATGTGCATCAACATGTCTTCATAATGAAGACAAAAAGACATTTCTGTGGAGTATAAGAAGAAAGGGGCTACATTAATGGTTAAAAAGGAAAAGAAAGCGTAGCAGTGACAAGGAAACTGATTTGGATACCCTAAAGTAGGATTATATTTGCAGTCTTCTCACTTTGGGATTTTGATAAATCAATGTTCTAAAAAGATTTAGATAGAATTATGCCTTCAACCTTCTACTCGACATCAGAAATTAAATTACACAGGAAAAATAATAAAAAAAAAGACTGCATCTGAGTGCGCCAATAGAAAAATAACAATGTGGGTGCAAATAAGAGGTGTTGAGCAAACCTTTCTTCCTTGTGTGGCTGTAAGGACATAAATGCTATCCATATATAAATGGGTGAAACAATGACCAACAAATCTGGCGCATACTTCTTCTTTGCAATGGGTAAAAACCCAAGGAAGAGCAGGGCAAGTAGGAAACAGAAATTGAAGTTGTTGAATCCATTTTTCAGGTAGAATAATGGCCCCTCAACACCATAAAGATGGCTCTCACCACCGCCCAATACATTATACAACAGCAAATTGAGAACAGAAGATGTCCATCTTCCGTAGTAGAAGTAGTCCACAACTACTGACAGCCCCTGGAGATGAAAAATAAGAAAGACACATATTAAGCAATTGAATATATCAAGGAAAACAAAGCAACCACAATATTATGTACTTATGTTGCAATGATCACAAGGCATGGAAATATAAATCAGCATACGCACCATCAAGCCAACTGAAGTAACAACACCTGAGATAAATGCTTGTTTAAAATTTTTCATCAAAGAGTAAATTGTGACTGGAAGAAATGCCAAGATTGCAAATGGCCACCCAAGTATCACTCCGGTTGCTGCAGAAGCAACTGCCATGGCAGGCTTCTCAAAAAGATAAAATGCTGATGCAAGAGACATAGCATACATGGAAAACGAACTTGGAAGCAAACCTGCATATTATGCACAATTTTGCATTAATTCAGTAGATAAAATAGATATGACAAGAAACCTATAAAACCAAAAAATTCGGATTTTGCATCACAAGCAGAACACATGGGAGTCACTGAGTTGATTTCCAGAAGGATTGCAAATATAATAGAATTCCCTATGAACACATGCCAGGGCTTCAGAATTAAAAATGAAAACATTCAAGTATTTCAAAACACCATCTTACTCGTGCTAGCAAAGAAACAGCCACTGGCCAAACAGAGCATAGCAAGTGCATATGATGCAATCCGTTTTCCGTACTTCCTAGACACGGCTACCACCAGAGCAGCATCAACGACAACCGAGATCATAGCAAGGAAGATTCTGATGGCGTAAAAGACTCTCACCTAGAATGTTGACGGCTTTATCTTAATTCCAGAATTTGAAACATACCATGAAATGCAGTCGGCCAAGGGTAAGTGAACCACCTTACAGATACGAATAGATGTCTCACCTTTTCCTCAGCAAACCACCACGAAGCAGGCCCACCCACTACCTTATGGAAAAGAATATACAGATACGACCGCAAAGCAAAGTTGGAACTGCAAAAGGCATACCAGTTGATTAATAACACCTCCAAGGGTAAGTGAGCAGGCAGTAGTAGACGTAATTTTCATTAATGCCGTATATATTGATTTGATGTAAAATGATACGCATTCTTAAAATATCTTGAATTCACAGATAGTACGATTTATAAAATCCAAAAGAAATTATCAAAATTATTACATGCTTTTTAATTAGTATGTGTATTATTGAGAACAATTATCTGAATTCTTAAAAGATAAAAATATCTTTATAGGTAGTATAATTTACATTATTATTATTTATTTATTTGAGAAAATATTACGTATTGTCTTAAATGTACCAAAAGAAGAAGAAAAAAAATTATAAAATGATATAATTTGCTTTAGCCAACTACTTGTCTCGATAAAAGTTCAACTACAACCAATAATCTCTTACAACTTCAAATAGCTAGCTTCGGCCAAAGTAGTCATAGAGGTAAGGTTACATACTACGCAAAATGTATTAATCTAACGTATACTCCTCCCTCAAATAGCTTCGGCCTAAGGATTTTCCTTAAGCTAATAATTATGTAATGGAGGTAGTATTAATCAAACGTATACTACTCCCTCCATCACCAAGATTGCCTAGTTTGATTTTCAACGGTCAAAATTAACCAACTTGGGTACCTTAATCGACAAAAACGACTTTTATTTAAATCAAAATTATCAAAACTACCATATTAAAAACTAGCATTCAGTACATTTTTCACCAAATAATATACAACACATATAAAAGTACCCGCATTAAAAAATTAAAAAATGTAGGCCTGTCAACTGACGGGTTCCGTTTGGTTCGGTTCGGTTCCAAAATAAAGATTAAAAAGTTCGGTTCAGTTCGATTTGGAAGTAATAATAAAAAAAATTGGAGGTTATAATATAACACAAACCTGTATTCCCAAGTTTGGAAGCCGGAATTAAAAAGGAGGTAATGAAGAGGCTCCCAATAATTAAACACCTCATCACAATCGTGTATTATATTCGACGTGGCACTCATGTATCGTAACACTGCTAATGATAATAAAGGCAACACCCAACCTAATCCCGTGTCTTTTTCATCGGATTCGCTGACGTGGCGCTTCTTGTCGAGTTTACTGTAGGGCGTGTTGTCGGATGTTTCGGGAGCCTGGGTACGACGATGACGTGGCGCTAGGGACATTTTTCCGATTGGGATTTTGGGGGGAATGTTTGTCATGGGTTTTGCTCACTTTGCTTCGATCTCAAGTTTTGGTGTGGACTCACTTATGTATAAGACCACGCCGTGTTGTACTATATCTTTTTTTCACAGGCTATGCTTATTTATTCTTGAGTATGTAGTGGCTAAATTTCGGATTGATATAATAGCGTCTGGCCCATGTAAATAAATTATCTTAGGCAAGGCTGTGTGACAATTGCGACCAAGAAAATGTTGGTAGGGGGAATCGAATCATGACATACCGATCGTAATTTCCCATCTTGTGGAATTTGGCCAATCGCTGGTCATGAGTGTTGTCTTATCTCGATTTCTTTTTTAATTGGTAAAAGTATTGAAACGATCATCTTAGCGGACCTCGAGGATTCGCATGCAGGGGATATCGCGGGAAGAGAGTTAATCGCGATATATCCGCCGATTGATTAGAAGCCAAAACCATTTTTTTTTATTCGTGTTTTTGGTTGTTTGACGTGGATATTTGATTATGAATAACTTTGATGGATTACTTGTTTGGTATGGTGGAATCATGATCATGATTAGAGTTGTGCATTAGACGATGATGATCTGATCGGTTTCGATGATGGATAGGATAGCAAAATCTTTGAAGTTGAGCTGATCGCGCTTGGTCGAATGAGGCTCTTTACAAACAAGAACCGATTGTTGCAATCTTTCAAACAATCAGAGTGTAAAGGATCGAAAGAGTTTAGTTTACGAAAATATAGAGAATTTGGGTATCGAAAGTGAACTTACTTGATTTGGCTTAAGTTTCGCTTTTATAGTTATTTGGACCGTTACCTTGACGAGCCTTGATCTCTTTCGTTAGATTAATGATTTTGTGGCTCGTTCGGGAGTCGAGCAATTCTGATCTTAATTGCCACGCCCAGTGAGGCGAGGCAAAGTCGTTAGTCTCCTACGACTCTTCTCTTGCTACAGAAACTGCTTAACTTAGTTTATCACGAGGCACTGCGTTTAGGCTCATTTCGTGTGATTGGTCAATTTATTCGGTACTTGTTCGTCAGATTTCGAGAGGGCCCAAATGCCGTTGGACCAGGTGCGGATCGGCCCGTTTATTTATGGGATTATCAAGCAGGTTGAAGCTAAATTTAGAGACTCGTGCAGCTCGATCTAAGTGGAGATAGATGCACTAGCTCGGTGAACACAGTCGATATTTCGGTTTTTATATTGTCAGCGTCCCAAACGAATAATTATCCCTAAACGAATTGAATATTATATTTATACTTGTTAGATATTATTTTGATATTAGCTTTTAGATAAATATTATGTAAATATTTTTTAGATACTAAGTAAATAAGTGATGGGGGTATTTTTACACCAACAAATAGTAGAATTGTTATGAAAGTCAACTTTTATTCAAAAATGTTAAAAACCTAATTAATATCTAGTTGGACGAGACTATTTTTAAGACATCAAATGTCAACAACATGTCCGGTGATCGGGGTGTGCGGTCCGATAATGTCGCGAAGGCCCCGACGAGCCCGCCTTAAAAAAAAAAATATGTACTCCACTTTTTTAATTACCGTTTAACATAATAAATTAAAAAAACTTTTTATATTTTGAAACCTTTTTATTATGTTTTATTTTTAAATTATCAAACAACCAATATATATATTTTCAATTAATTGTCATTTTATATTTTCAATGTATTTTGTTTTTACTATTTTTTCTTAATTTATGTGTAAATGACTAAAATAATAATTAAAAACAAATGGATGGAGTAGAAAAGGAAGACAAAGAGTTTTTTGCAATATTTTCAATGAATGCTTGGAATAATTTATTAAATGAAACTGATTTGTATATTTTATATGTTTATTTAGTTTTTATTATAAAAAATATATTATTAATAAATTTAATAAAAAGGGGCTTCATTTTATATGTAGGCATAAGGTCCTGTACAACAACACAAGACATACAAATTACAAAGAGTTATCTTTTATATTTTTGTCTTGAAAATAGGCTTTACCTTATTGAAGGTACAAAATTTTGACCCATATGTGCTTAATTTTTATTAGATTATAAATTGACTATTAATATAAAGATAAATTCTTTTTTTTAAGTCTCGTATTTAATTGGAGTAAAAGAGTATTAATTTTCAATTATTAGTTTGTCACTAAAAATTCAAGTAACATTTGTCTAAAACTGGATTACATTTGAAAAAAAGAAATCCTGATATAGTATGATGAAACTCCCATTGAACGTTTTCAAACAAGAATCATGTTTTCCTTTATATGAGCATTGGTATCACTTATAAGTATTTCATATTAAGAAAATGCTTTCATTGTCCTCATTCTTGCTTATTTTTTTGCACACAAATCACAATGTACAATCTTTGATTCAAATACGTATAATAAATATGAAACATAACAAAATGCATCATAGTTGTTAAAATGCTTTAACAATAATTGATTGTCGTAATAAATCAAACTGTTCAAAGAAATAATCTGCATTGTCCACTCTACGAATAAAATTATGCATAGCCACACAAGCTATTACGATATTTCTTTGTGTTGGAAATGGATAAGATGACATCACTGTGAGAATCGGAAACCGATTTTTAAGAACTCCAAATCGTTCATGACATTTCTGACTTTGCATGTGCTTTATTGAAAAGTTCTTCTCTTGTTTGTGGATGGTTATTTTGAAAATACGCGATCGATACTTGCTTACATTGCGATATGGAGCCATGAATCTACGAGTATGTGAGTATGCAGCATCACATAAATAATACTTATCTGCAAATTAAATATAAAAATTAAATATACTAATAGTATATTACCCATTAAATATTTTAAAAATGAAGTCTCGGTTGTTGAATAATGGTATTCATTCAAACCTATTTTGAAGATAACAAATTGTTTAATCGAACTAATCCAGTTTTCAAGTGAACATGCTTTCGGGGTTAATTCTTAATAATGTTCAAGCGCTTAAAATATTGTCGGGATGTTCGGAGGCTCATGGATGAGTCTATCAGCATAAAGCCTTTGAGGCTTCGTGTTCTTGTGTCTATAGGCGTTTGTAAAGAAACTTCTACGCTCACAGTATATTGTCGTTTTTAAATATGTGAAACTGATGACTTTTGCGATTTAATCTAATTGTGTTTAAAATGTCCCGATGGTCCGTAATTTCACAATCAGTATAGGCGGTCATGGTGAAGTCTCCTTACAAATGGTGTGTCATTTCGTTTCGAATTGGCGTGAAAACGATCTTTAGTTTAGAAAAGATATTTCGAACCATCGAGACCCCGTCGAGGGGTTCTGGTCGATGATGAGACCTTGACCTCTCGATAGGGTCTACTCGAGCAGGCTTTGACGTTGCTGGAAATCCGTCGTGGGCTCATCGAGACCCCGCAGTCTCGATGAGGTCACGATCTTGTGAACTAACTTTCGTATAATTTTTTACATTGCATATTTAAAGCCTGCTTAACTTTCAAAACACAAACTTAACTTTTGCAAATCTTTTTTTACCTAATTTTAGAGCATTCAATTCATTGCAAACAAAAAGCAAAAGTCATAACTCCTACATTTAATTGACATTATCTTTTGTAGAGAGAGAGTTTCTATTTGTGTGAATGTTTCCGTTGATCAACATTATTGAGGCATAGGGTTGCTTTATTCTAGGTTGAGTAGTATGTTGAAATCACAGGAGAGTATTCTTGGGTTCTACTAATCTAGGTCGATTAAGTCGAAATCCTTAAGCGGGTAGCTTGGGTCATAGTGGAGGTAGGTGTTTGATAATAGGCTTGAGAGAAGTTGCTTGTGTGTATTCAAACATTTCTTCAAGTAAGACTATGCTGCCAAAATCGAGGTTGGGCTTAGGCAGTCGGCGATAGAGAGGCAGAAGCTCGTTAAAATCGCGTGTATTGTTTCTGCTCGCACTCTTTACTTTCAGAGCGTCTTTTTATTATTGCTAATCAATTTTATTATTAATATTGTTGACTAATCTTTCTCGAGCTTGGGTTGTAGATACATCGTGTCAGCATTATCGTTGTGTATTATTCGCATTCTTAAGATTAAAACTCGAAGAAAAAGTTAATATAGGAACTTTAAACGCTTATTCGCTTCCCAGGTTAAATCTAGGCTAACTTGATTGGTATCGAGCCCGTGTTCTCACGTAAAAAGCTTAAAATCTTGTAGAAAAAGATCGTAGGTAGTAACGGGAATATGGGTAGCTCGGGGAACTTTGTGTTGAAGGTAGGTCGGAGTGCGAGGCCGTTGCTTGATGGATCAAATTATGACTATTGGTGCGGCGCGTTTCAAATATCCGTGCAAGCGTATTTACAAATTATGGAGAGTGATCATCGGGACGCTCGTTTCGATGAAATACCATTCTTCGAAGCCGGTGCTCATAAAAACTTGACCAAAGTGGAAGAGGTAATATAAGAGGAATTAGGTGCGATAGAGGTTCAGTGAAGATGTTGACAAAGAAGAGGATGGTGTGCTAGGGATGAGGAACTCAAGAAAGTGGAGTTGAATTAAAGCCCATTCGTGTTGCTTAGCGATGCCCGTGTGTATGGAAGAGTATGCTCGAGTCAAGGGATGCTGAAGTCGGCGAGGAGATATGGGACTTGCTAGAAACCGCTAAATGTTGGTTCTAGTCGAGTGATGAAGACTCTGAGGCTCGACTTTTTGACTAGAATATCAAACCTTTGAAATGTATCATGGAGAATCCATCAAAGATATGCGTCAGGTTGTGCATCATCGACAACTTGGACTCTAGGGAAGACATTCTCCTTAGAAGAGTTAAATGGGAGAATCATAGAAGCCGTAAATCGAGTTTGGCGAAAGGTGTGTCTTATAAATGAAGCCAAAGATATCAAGACTCTTTGTAGAAAGGCTCGTCGGATCTTGAAGGCCGAAGAGGAAGTGATTATAAGAACAAGGCTCGGGGAATTAGGGACAAAAAAGAAAACCTTTCTCTTGTGGCGGCCAAAGTTCAAAAGTAAATGAAAAAGGTGAGAGCGATGAGGATGATGAAGATATGGTCGTATTAGCTAGAGAGACTTCAAAGTTTCTAAAATTGAAAAAGTAACAATGATCGTGGTCATAGAAGAACTGAAATATGGCCAATTATGAAAGAAGATACGAAAGGCAAGGCAAGAGGAGGCAAAATCTAAAAGAAATAACATGCTTTGAATGCAATGAGCCGGACATCTCAGGCGGATTATCTGCATTCTTGGGATGATGAATCGGAGCCGAATCCGACTCCGAAGTTGAAACATGCAGCGTGGTGTAATACCATGGCACAAAGATTCTATGGAGGTACCTCTTAACTCTAACTGCGGATAATATTTCCTTTAGTGATGATGAAACTGTCAGTAGTGATTTTGACAAGTTAAGCAATAATTATAATGAGTTATTAGAAAGTTTTGAAAATTGCTTAAAAAGAACAAAGAACTTTCAAAACAATAAAGCTTGTTTGAAAACCACCTCTCTTGAAAATGAAGTCAACTTTGTTAAAGCTTGAGCTCAATTTAAAAATGATGGCATTCTTGAAAATTGGAGCTTAAGCAAGTCTTAAAAGGATTTGAGTTGGCATTAGAACTCGAAATCACTCAGCGTTTATTCTTCGAGGAAACGAAACAAGTTGAATGAAATTCTTGATGCGTTATCCAACCAACAAAAAGGGGTTAAAATTTATTCAAATGATAACTTTCTTGTCATTACTAATGTTGCTTAAATGCGTCCGATTATCATGTTTGTAAGACTTGGCTTCACACCGCTTTATTAGAAAAAGGAAATCCTGAGTCTTCAAAATGTCGTTTCAAAAGTTAGTTAGTGAGAATGGGCACTTATTCCAATGCAAGGCGAAATGGATTGTGAGAAAATCCCATTCTCTTCTTAACCCCAAATGACCGAATCGCGTTGGGTACCTCAGATGAAGAGGCCCGACTGTGTGTTGTAGGAGGACATTTCATCCATGAAAACATTTGGATGGTGGATAGCGGTTGTTGAAGGCACATATTGAGGAGATACTATTTCTTCTTGAAGGCAGTATGAGCGGTGGAAATGTAAAGTTGCAAACAACGAAACCGCCAAATCCTAGGTAAAGTGTATTGGTAAGAAAGTTGTTTAAATTAAAATACTTTACTTGTTGATAGTAAGTTTAATTTGCTAAGTGTGAGCCAATTATGTGAAAATGATTATGAGGTAAAATTTTCTAAACATAAATGTGTTATTTCAAATGCTTAAATCTTCGTTTATTTGTGCGTGGCTATCGATCAGAATAATGTATTATGTTAATTTTGATTCGGTTGAAGCTAGTAACGTTGCATGAATGTGGTCCATGATGGCGTGAGTTTGTGGCATCGGCGGTTGGGTCGTACTAGTATTGAAATGTTATCTAGTGCGTAAACCTTCCTTTGTGTAAAAGATGCTTTAGTCTCTCGTATAAAAGGTTAAACTTTGTGATGCGTAAACTTGGTAAAATGCACAAATCTTGGTTTAAACACATAAATCTTGTTTCGTCGAACCATGTGATTTATTCACGTATGGATTTGTTTGGTGAAATGGATGTTTGAGGTTTGGGTGGATCAAATATGTTTATGTTATTGTGAATGATTACTCGAGTTCTTGAGTAGTGGCCTTGCCAACTCAAAAGTGATGCTTTTAAAGAGTTTGCTAAGTTGTGTAGAAAGCTCATTAATGAAAGGATTCAAAATCAAAGCCATAGAAGAGCGTCGTAGGTGAGTTAGAAATGAGGAGTTCGAGGAGTTTGTGGGGAGTATGGGATCTGACATAACTTTTCGGCACCAGGCTACCTCGACAAAATAGGTTAGAAGCGAAAGAATAGGACCATTCAAGAAATGAGCCGTGCCATGTTAAATGAAGCGCAATTTGCGAAATACTTTTGAGACATGAATTACGCATGTTACACTATCTGACAGGGTCTTAGACTATTCTTAACAAAACTCATACGAGCTTTGGTATGGTAAGATCCCTCGTATTGATTACTTTAAAGTTTTTGGATGTAAATGCTATATTCTTAACACCAAAGATAGATTGGGAAAATTTGATGCTAAATCTAATGAGACAATCTTTCTTAGTTATTCTAAAACGAGTAAAGCCTATATTATCTATAATAAGAAGGATCAATGCGTGCAAGAATCTATTCATGTTAGATGAATCACAATCCGTTTGTTGAGAAGTTGTATTAGATGAAGATGATTCATTAGGTGGAAATTTGGATGAGAATTCCCAAAGAAGTGATGAGCCTCGAGAAGCAAGTATCGAATGAGGCATCGATTATGGGGAGCAAACAAATGTCATCGGGAACATAGATGTGGATGATTATCTCCGTAGGCGAACACATGAAGATCTTCCTAGGGGAGACGAGGATCGTCAAGAATCACATCCCCGGATCTCGTTTTAGGTGATATCTGAGGGGTAACTACTCGATCCTCTTTAAATGTCTGCTTATTTAGTACTTATGTATCTCAGTAGTACCTCTAAATATTAAAAAGCGAGAAGCTCACAGAGGATCAGTTGGATTTTATCTATAAAAAAGAACTTGAACAATTTGAAAGATGCAAGTTTGGCATTTAGTTGAAAAACCTTGTGATAAAACCATTATTGGGACAAAGTGGGTTTTCGAAATAAACGATGGCTTAGGTATTGTTTAGTAAATAAAAGTCGTCTTGTTGTTGAGTTCTGTCGAGAGTCGAAGGAGTTGACTTTGATGAAACTTTTGCTCCGGTGGCTAGGTTGGAATCCATTAAGTATTATTACGGCCTTACATTGAGTCACATGGTTATTTACCAAATGGATGTCAAAAGCGCTTTTAAAATGGTTTCTTGGATGAGGAAGTTTTGTAAAACAACCTCGGGTTTTGAAGATCCTAAGCTTTCACCGTCATGTTTTTAAACTAGATAAAGCCGCTACGGGTTTAAACAAGCACCTAGAGGCTTGGTATGAGAGGTTAAGCCGCGTTTAGTTGCGAATGGTTCGAAGGAAAGAGTACCGATTCAGCTGACTTTTCCTTAAAGCCAATGGCTTGTCTTATAGTAGTTGAATTTATGTTGATGATATTATTTTCGGTTCTACTAATAATTTGTTAGTTGAGGAATTTCTTGAAAATAATGACAAGTGGAGATTCGGAAATGAGCATGATAGGCGAATTAGACCTCTCGGACTCAGTGAAGCAAATGGATAGCTGGCGTCTTAAATTAGTCAGCCGAGTTCTCAAAGAGCTCATAAAAGAAATTTGGGATGGAAGATGCAAAGGTGATCGGAACTCCAATACTTCAACTTGACAAGGATGAGCAAGGTATGCGTCGTGAGACAAAATACCGGATATGATTGGTAGTCTTAACATCTTACGACACAGACCCGATATTATTTAGTTTGCTTGTGTGCTCGTTTCAGCTTGTCCCAAAGAGTCTCATCTTAAAAGCGGTTAAAAGGATCATGCGTGCGTGAAAGGAACACTTGAGTGGGCTTTAGTATCTATGAGCGAAATTTTGAACTTGTAGGATACTCGGATCTTGGTTGCGGGTTCTTGGCGCTTGATGAAAAAGCACTAGTGGGACTTGTCCGCTTCGCAGGACATAGCACCACGCCTCGTGGGTCAAGCGAAAGCAAAATAATTGCATTATCCACGGGCCCGAATATGTGGCGGTTGGAAATTGTGTTGCTCGAAGTGATTTGGATGAAGCAAACTTTGGAAGATTCGGAATGAGTATGATCGAGGATTCGGTACTATGTGGCCAGCATAAGCGCCATCCAATATTGCCAGAGTCGTTACAACGTTCAAGAACAGCAGCATTGAAATCCGTGAAAATCCTTTTATCAGGGACCCGTATGCGAAAAGGGAACGCATTGATCTGAGTTTGTGGGGACAAATGATCAACTTGCGGACATCTTCGCTGAGCCCATTACCCGAGGATCAATTTAACGCGGTAAGTGGTAGGATGTGATCTTTCTAGTAAGTAATCTTATTCTCGTGCACTTTATCTTTAATTGATGCATCTTATGTGTTTACATTTTGTAAAAGCTTGTTATTGGGATGATAAGCCAAATAAATAAATTGTCGAAATGGTTGTGAGTTGAATTCTTGGGATGCGAGTGAGGTGAGGATTATGGTTGTGTCTCGAGGTTGAAGATATTGATTGTATGTTATTGAGGATACTTGCTTCGAGTGGATGTGTGTTGGGTTAATTGTTTTTGGGTGATTATGGTTGGAGTATTGTCGGAGATTTGTGTGAGGTATTGTGGATATATGGTTTTTGGGGCTTTATGCGGAGCTTCCGAGACGTCGTGACACTGCCAGATGAAGTGCCGATGGGCGTGGATGAGGGTTCTAGCACTTGGCATCGAGACCCCGTCGAGACCCCTTTGCTACCGATGAGGTCACCGTCTGTCATACCGATCGATCATAGCCAGCCAGAGACCCCCCCTACCGAATGGAATGCCGATGGCGGAAATAACCAGCGGTAACCGGCTTACGTGAGACACCAAAGCCGAGACCCCGAAGTGCCGAATGGGTCTCGATAGTAACCTATAAATACCCTATCGGTAGATTTAACCTCCATTTGACCAAAATTCCCAAATTCATCGACCACACTAATTCATAACACTTTAGCGTTCAATCTTTTCATCAATTCACAAAACTCACGATTTATCACTCTAAATTTACTCACATTTGCGCTTTCTGAGCCGAAACAACATCGCTTTATTCAAGCATTCGTCACTTAAAAAATATTTTCAAACCACTTCCGAACCAACCAAAAGAGCTCTGACACAAATCCTAAATCCTCACAACGATTTGTTTGTTTGCTCGAGTGGAAGTTCCTCAATCCGCAATCCCAGTGCCAATGTGAATCCTTTCTTTCAAGAGGAGGAAAAAGTGGAAGGATTGGGAAGCCAACATGCTGATGGATATTACTATAATGGAAGTGATTTGGAGGGCTACGTCCCAGGGAGTTGTGGAATTCCAAAAATGGGAAAAAATTTGGAGTAGAATCTATGACATGTCTTCCCGATTGGGTTTACTTAACTACATGAGCATGTTATCGTTCCTTGTGCCCAAGTAGCAATCTTAATATTAAGTTGGATTTTAATGGAGATCGTTTGAATATAAAATGAGGAATTTTAGAGGACTTTGGATTATCTAGTAATGGTTTCTTGCTTCATGCTTTTGATTTATTGGCCTCCAGTGGACTGAAGTTAGTCGGCGAATGTGACCGCTATGTTGAATAACGGTCGGAGATTTAGAAATGGGTATCGAAAGAAAGGGGTAGTTGATACTGTGCCATGCTTACACTTGTACACGGGAGAGGCAAGGTTTGCCAATACTTGTTGTGTGAAGTCGTTGGTTCCCGTGGGTTCACAAGATAGGAATCCGAGTAGGGTTTGGCCAGTGCTTTTGACTTACAGTTTTGCTTCGCTTGACGGATCAACGCTTCCTATCATTATTGCCTTCAGCATGCGTCATTTCATGGGCAATACTAAAGGCGACCACTTCTTCCCGTATGGGATCTTATTACACGCGTAATGGAGACTTGGGGAGGAGATAGGGTGTTTCTGAGAGTGCGCCGTTGGTAGAGGCACACATAGAATTACGAACTACTTCAAGAATTGTACAATTGCGTTTCATAATAATGCGTCTTTGGTGGAAGTAGGAGGCAAAAATTGGCCAATCGCGAGGATGAAGAAGCGTCAGTATGATGGGGGAGGAAATGGTTTAGGGAAGTTGATGACTTGGAGGATCCGATATTTCGGATGATGAAGATGTTGATGATGATGATTTGACGAAGATGATGGGGATGATGATAATCTTTGAGTAGGTGGTGATGATGATGATGAGGCTCCTCGTAGGCGGAGTAAGATGTTTGAACCACGAGGCAAGAGTGAAATGAGAGTACGAGGAGAGCGTGAGAGCCATAGAAGATAATCAAGTGCTTACCATAAAGGTCAAGAAACTCTCGTCAAAGGAGAACAAAGCTTAAAGATTATGTAAAAGAGATTATAGAAATTCCTTTCTTTCTTTGGTGAAAGCAATGATAAGATGAAGGCAGCAAGTATTTAGTGTATTCGGATGATGAGGCCGAGGTTGAGGATACGGCTGAGGGTGGCGAATGCAGTACGTCCGGCATCTGCCGCATCCTACGGCTTCTTCTCGAGAGTTGGGATTGAAGATTTTCTTATTGATGATGATGATGAGGCGGATGGCATGGGATGAATTCTTACGACGAGGAGGCGGTGGTCGAAGATAAACTAAAAGGACTTTGATGGCTTAGACCTTTTAAATTATTGTGTGTTGCTTGATTTATGCCTTGTTTGTTCCTTGTTTTTACCGCTTTTGTGATGATCCCAAAGGGGAGTTGTAGTAAAACTTATCTTTATTTGTGTTTTTAAACTACAGTACTTTAGTTTGTTGTGTCTTAACGTTAGTTTTGCTATGGTTTTATTGTGTTTCTTCTGACTTGATGGATCTTGGTTGTTATAATAGCTTTGTTTGATGCTTCAATTATCTATCTTATCTGATACTATTATATTGAGCTTCATTGTTTATTTAAATCCATGGTTGTAATGGTTACATATTCATAAAAGCCTTGAGAATCTTATGTTGCGAGGAGAGTGTTGCCTTTTGTCTTATATTTCCTTCCCACTGGCGTAAATTCGATTTGTTATCGTGAGGAGTTTGTTGAATAATGGTATTCCATTCAAACCTATTTTGAAGATAACAAATTGTTTAATCAGAACTAATCCGTTTTCAAGTGAGCATCTTTCGGGGTTAATTCTTAATAATGTTCAAAGCGCTTAAAATGTTAATCGGGATGTTCGGAGGCTCGTAGATAGTCTATCAAGCAGCATAAAGCCTTTCGAGGAGCTCGTGTTCTTTATTGTCTATAGGCGTTTGTAAGGAAACTACACACTACAGTATATTGTCGTTTTAAATATGTGACGATAGCTTTGCGATTTAATCTAATTGTGTTTAAAATCGATGGTCCCCGTATTTCTAATCCAAAGTATAGGCGATTAAATGGTTAAGTCTCATTACAAATGGTGTGTGTCATTTCGTTTTAGAAGTGGCGTGAAGCGATCTTTAGTTTAGAAAAGATATTCGAACGTGAGGACCCACATCGAAGGTTCTGGTCCAGATGTCGAGACGCTGACTACCGATGAATTACACTCTGAGCGAGCTTTGGCGGGTGCCTACGATCCGTTGGGCTGCATCGGGGCCCCCCGGTCTCGATGAGGTCCGCGATCTTGACAACTTTTCAGCCTTAATTTTTGTGCACTAATTTAAAGCCTCTCTTCTTTTGAAACACAAACAACTTTTGCAAATCTTTTTTGACCCTAATTTTACGAGCATTCAATTCATTTGAAACAAAAGCAAAAAGTATTAACTCTACGTTTAATTATTATCTTTTTGTAGAGAGTTTCTAGTTGTGTATTTCCAATTACCGATAGATTTATTGTATTGGTGAAATCCTTGTGTGGGAAGCATAGGGTTGCTATTAGGTTGAGTGGTATATTGAAATCTGGGAGAGTATTCTTGGGTTCTGTCCCAGGTCGATTAAATTCGAAATCATGGCGGGTAGCTTGGGTCAACTTAGTGGAGGCTAGGTGTTTGATAATAGGCTTGAGAGAAGTTGCTTGTGTGTGTCAAACATTTCTTGAGTAAGACTTATCTTTACCAAAATCCGAGATTTGGAAAAGCCAGAGACGGTCGGCTTGATAGAGAGGCAGAAGCTCGTTAAAATCGCGTGTATTGTTTCTCTTTCCTTGCTCTTTGCTTTCAAGTAGTCTTTTTTATTGTGCTAATCAATTTTATTATTAATATTGTTGACTAATCTTTCTCGAGCTTGGGTTGCTAGATCTATCGCATTAATCCCTTATTATCATTGTGTATTAATTCCATGATGCCCAAGATTAAAACTTCGAAAAAAGTTAATATAGGAACTTTAAACCTTATTACTTCCCCTACAGGATTAAATCTAGGCTAACATCGATTACGAAACACGGAGGTGGTATAGGAAAATTACTAGTCGGATCTTGAATTACACATCGACACTCGAGAATCGTGTGCAACTCGCTTCCCACGTCGGCCATACAAAAGTAAAAATCATATCAAATCACATCGCCCAAGCACATTCGATAACATTCTCCTTTTCTTTTCTCCCTAGTAAATGGTGTTTTCTTCGGTAGGAAATATGGCGGCCTTGAGAGTTCCGTAATGCCACAGCAAGCCACTTAAAATTTCTCTGAGTCGTTGATGAGATCGATTTTGATGGATAAATGAATCACTATTAGTAGGAACAATCATCTCTTTGGAGAAGCAAATCATAGCATTAAGAACTTCATAGAAATATTTATGTATGGTATGGGTTGAATGATTAGATAAATCGTTTCACGTACGATTTCTATGTTTGACTCAAAAGTAACAAAAACATTGCAATCTTTCTTCAACCGATAAGTAGCGACTATCTTTACTGACCAATTCTTTGCTCGAAAATACTTGCGCGTACATAGAAAGTCTGTGCATCTAAGCATTCGCGGCGTAGGCAGGATTTCCATTTAAAATATATCGTTATTTAAATACTTACAACGGTGAGAGATCGTTAGAAGTATCGGGTCGTCTTAATCCGCGCAGTCTTATTTTTTCTTCATAAAACGATTATAAGTATAATGAACTTGATGAAGTCACTTGGTTGTGATTTAACATACTTACATACGATAAAATATATTCATATTAGTTATATAAAACTAGTAGTTCTTTGGTAATTATCATATCTGATAGTTCAACAATATTGTGATTAAGCGATTAACAATTGAAAAACAAATCATTAAATTGACAATTAAATAGTTCATACTTCCATAGACGATAGGACAATCTTGAGCAAAAGAAATAAAAAGACAATAACTTTTGTCATTCAAACAAACTTATCAAAACTTATTCAAATAAGAAAATGGTTGATTTCAGACTTATTGATTACTAATTTTTGAAGACATTGATCTTTCTCGATCATAGTAATCCGCCCTCGGCGTATTTAGCCGTAAGCATCGCTTAATGTCATCAGACAACCTATAAACTTTACTCTCTAAAAAATTGCAAAGTTGCATAATATAAAGGATATCGAGGAGAATGGTGCACGTAATCATCGAGACTTCATGACGTTCTTTGATGGTAAGGAATCTCGAGTTCGGCGGGTTTAGTAAAGCTATTCAAAGTTCTTTATTAGCGATTAATCAAGTTCATCGCATTGTTTCTATACTTAAAAATGATTTGATTTCTTTGTCTTTAAGCGCTTAGCATTGGTTGGTAACTCATCTTGGTGTGTAGATGGTCCATCATCAAGTTCGGACTCAACAGTAATACTAACCGATGATTCAACACCCTGCTTCTGTTTATCAGGAAAGCCCTCAACAGATGGACCCCAAGCATATTTTCCAGTAGCTCGATCCATTGAAAAGTAGTTAAATGCTCCTCGTGATATTGTAAGGGATATACGAAATTATTGGCAGATATCTGTAATTTGAGACTAATTTTAACATATGTTTGAAACTAATACTTAAAAGGTAAAGCTATGCCTTTATGTACTCTTCCCATTGCTTTCTGAGACAATTTAAATTATGTGTAATTGGATAAGTAATAAATATTACCCGTTTTCCCAAACTAATCTCGTCAAGCGGCTATATTTTTTGAGATAGTCCATTGATTACTAGTATTTCTAGGAGAAATCTAAAGTACTCTCTTCCAGGCCCGCTAACATTCTCGAAATCTTTTCAAACTACAATTAACGACTTTGTGACTTAAGCTGTCGTAAATCTAGAAATAACTTTAAAGCTCTGGAGTTTTCGATCGGACCTTCCACTTTCTTCAACACCGTACCTACCACAAATCTTTAAGCCTATCCGATGTATTAATATGTATAGTCCTATTTTAAAATATATGCGAGTTGCGCCCCGTCATTTTATACCAAGTTCAATAAACATATTAATTTTAAACGACAACGGAAAAATGAACAAAAACTGAACAATGAAAGTGAAAAGTTGAGGTTTGACACCAGTGACCATCGGCGTCTCTTTGGCTTGTCCAGTGAACTTGCTTGAGTGAGTGGTGAGATCGTACTCCTCGTCCATGGGAGAAACAAACAAGAATTACCTATTACGATAGCACATGTCAGCTGTAGAATGCCATGTAGATTAAGCGGCTAACCAGCATTTATACAATTTCTTAAAATTAGAAAGTCTTTAATATAACCCACCAGCAGCTATAAGATACCAATCGAACTCAATCAGCGACATTTCAATTACACAATGTTAATATGACAAATAGCCGCAGAAAGAAAAACATGTGGAAAAAGTCAACAACGGTTCTACAGATTAACAGATAGCAAATCCGGTATTAACAATATATTGAATAAAATACAAAAAAATTAACAAAACAACGACAAAATAATTGACTTTTCATATTAACAATATAATACATTGAATAAAATACAAAAAATTAAATTGAAAAATAACACATCCGAGTATTATAAATTGAATAGAAAGGGATAAAAATTATTAGCACTTGTAGGCCTGACATAGTACGACGTAAGATTATCAACAATGATAGTGGGATTAAACTCCAATTTTTCACTTTCCAACTCCTCACATCATCTTATCTCTCTTATACGTGATAATTTAACAACAATGCAATGTTTACCCTTAAAATGATCTAGTTTAATCTATTATCTCACTTCAACGTTTACTCTTGCAATTATCTAGTGTAATCTATTATCTCACTTCAACGTTTACTCTTTCAATTGTCTAGTTTAACCTATTATCTGACTTCAAACTCACCAATATATACAAATATTCTCACAATTCCATCTAAAAGTAATGCTACATGTCTAACATAATGACTCAAATAACAACATTCAACCAATCAAAGTTTTTCACCCCTTCTCTCATCCACCTCATCCAACCCCAAAATTCTATCCCGATTAAACCCATTCAATCCCTTCTTTTTATTAGAATTTGATTTCTACACTTCATCAAGTGACGATCATACTTCACTTTTGTTGTTAAATGACATTTTTATCAAAACATAATTGAATGTAACTATTCATAAAACAATATAAAGGATAAAAATGAGATATTAGAATCTGATTATCAATAATTAGAGTGTAAAACTTAAAATTCTTTTAATTTAGTATGGTGCAAGTATTGAATAGAAATAAATCGGATTGGATAATCACTGGTCCTATAAGCACACTCCAAATAGTGTCACCAACAAGGGTGAAATGACTATTTTAGCCCACCCTATTTGTAAATATAGTTTGAAGAAGTTTCATTAGGAGCAAAATAGTCATTTCATAGCTTCTAACACTGTTTCAGTGTGCTTTTAGTCCTACTCTTGGATAATGGGCTTTGATAGCTCACCAAATGTTTGAGGTAGAACATGCACAATAATATCCAGCTATATTTGACATCCCCACCCCCCCCCTTCTTTTTAAACAAAAAGGAACACTCACTTTATCCTCTAAAACAAAATGATGTGGGACAATAATTTACATTATTTTCAGGAGGAACAATCATATAAACGAGAGAACAATAAAGAATATCAACAACAATCAAAACAAGAAGAAGATTCACACCTTAATTTCGATTATTTCTCGCTTTTTTCCAAGCCCAAGGTACTTTTCTTCATTTTTATTATTTCATTTTTGTGTAACTTTATTTTTAATTAAATTTATATGCTAAATAATAATAGTATCCTCATGCCTAAAAGATTGTCTAGTTTTAGTTTGATTTTTAATGGTGAAAAGTAACGGGGAAAAAAATACTATCTAATGATATGTTTTTTACTAGATATTACATTCGTTTTTTAATACTTGTCATTCTGTAATCTATACATTTAAAGATTAATTAAAAAATGAGTTATTAGTCCTCAACTAATGGTCACTATTTTTAATTAGTTTATGTCTTTCTCTTTACTTTTGATTTCTTTTAACTTGGAAATGAAGTGCACAATAGAATTGGAGAAAATATAAGTTTAATGGTTCGGATAAAACTGAAAAAGAGTAGGTGAGAGAATCGAATGGTCTAGTGGTTGAGCTAGAACGCTTGATGCTCGAGGATCAAGGTTCTAATCTTCAATCTCATTAAAGTTGAAGGGGTTCGAAAATATTGTAATGTTAACTATCGGGGGAAAAGAAAAGTAGGTAAAAATGCATAATGTAGAATGAGGAAGTAATATGCTACTCACAAATTATTAAAATTTGATAATCAGACATCAAAATTCTGAACTATAGAAAATCTGTTTGAAATTGATGGAGTTGTTATTTAATTAATTTTCTAATGAATATTTTTTAATGGTAGGATTACTATAGGATTCTAGAAGTTGATTACGATGCTTCGGAGGAGGAAATCAGGTCCAATTTTATCCGGCTTGCTCTGGTTGGTATTTGTTCTGATTTGTTGTGGCAATAATTAGTTCATTTTGATTAGTTAATTTATTGATTATATTTTGTGGGGTTT
This sequence comes from Lithospermum erythrorhizon, assembly GCA_019722365.1. NCBI lineage: Eukaryota > Viridiplantae > Streptophyta > Magnoliopsida > Boraginales > Boraginaceae > Lithospermum > Lithospermum erythrorhizon. The sequence continues at coordinate 80,422 of JADFUC010002211.1, forward strand.
CTGAAATGGCATCCTGATAAGCAAAAGAACCAGGATGATGCCACTTCGCGATTCCAAGAAATTAACGAGGCATACCAAGGTTATTTTCTTGTAGAATTTGATAACTTTCTCCCTTTTTTGGGTTTTGATTTCGGCATCATGACTAAAAAGAAACATTCTTGTGATCTCTTCTATGTGCTCTAGTGATATATTTGTTCTCTGGATAGATAAGTCTGGAAGTGTTGCACTTTTATATATCAGAGAAATATGTTTGTGCTTTTCTGTCGATTTTAGATCTCTCTTTCGATTGTTTTTGGATGTAGATATGGTGTTGTTCCAAAGCTGTAGGTGCAGTGTTCATATTATTAACTTGTAGATACCATAATAAACTATTTCCTGGCATTGGATTACTGTTGTATGAAACTTCAGGTGACCCTCGCTTCTAAGCATATGGAAGGTCATATAAGTGGAAGTGATATGTCCTGGTTAAGGACAGTTATTGTTTGAATAATACCAATGTTATTTCTCTGAAGTAAGTACAATCACCCTAAAAATACATGACGGGGACTTCTAATTATTGAGAATGGCTTCAAACTTTAAATTTGTAGTATCTGTATCAATGTTCTAGAGTGAGAACTTCTATGAAAGGTTAACAAGTTTTCTTGATATTCTTTGGGGAACGTAAGTCCATTGTGGCTCGTATACTTCATTATATTCTCACTATTTTCTTTCTCCTCGGGTCTTTGTCCCCATGAGAAGCTATGAAAGGGTGATGAAAACTTAGTTCTCTGCCTGACGTTTATCGTTTGACAAAAGAAAAGACTTCTGAAATGGATGATATCATGAGGCATCTTTTTTCGTTTTGTACTTTTGTTTTTTGCTTAATCCCTGCTCAGTCTTCCATCACCCGCCTACAGGCTACAAATTCTCCCTTAATAAATTATAGTAATATCGAGCCCTGTTACTCAATAATATTTTAGCTGTTTTGATTATTATTTTGATAATCTTGCAAGAGTTGTCTTATGCAAAACCTTGTATTGCTTAAAAAATGTCATATCTAAGTGTTATGTCACCGTCTAAGTCCAACAATTTGATTCCACGAACAGTTCTGAGTGACCCAAACAGAAGGCAAGAATATGACCAGAAGGGAATGCTTTATGCCTATGACTACAATATAATTGTAAGATTCTCTATCCTTCACTTGCAAGTTGCAAAAATGTAAAATACTGAGCAATGTATATCTAGAGTTTCTCGGCTTAATAATATTCGTCATTTCCCCTCTTTGTCGACTGCAGGAATATCTTAATCGTTACAAGGGCCTTATCTTAACTTGTAATGGCCTAGGGATGAAATGCTCCTTGTGGTAGAACCGCACAAACACACCAAGTAGGAAACCTGGAGATCTCATAATCGCAGCAGTATTTTCTAGTACTGCAGAGCTGAGTTGCATGTGTACCAGCTGCTAAATGTATTTGGATATCTGGACTTCCATGTAAATGTATCTAGCTAGAGTAAATCAGTAACCATCAGGAGGGGGTTCTCTATGGAATTTACCCTCTTCTGTTGCCTTACTACTGAGTGTTAATTTAACGAGGGAACATCATTTAGCTCATAAACTTGAAGATATGAACAACTTCATTAGCTTTGAGAGGGTAATTTGCATCTTACTCCCTATAAACAAATCCATTCTATTCACAATAAAGCTTTGGAGTACTATGACCAATATTACTCTTCTTTAAAAGATTGTCATGTTCTATATTTTGAGGTTTAAATTTTAACTTCAAATATATGTATTTGTGGTGCATTATATTTGGGGGAAAATATATCATTGGATAGTATTTGTAACATAATTTTTTCAATACTCATCTTTGTTGATTCTGGGTTTTAAGCTATGAAATTATAAACCAACTTTCAATAATAGTCTTACAGAGAAGTTGGCACTTGAGGGGATGTGATGAGTAATAACAAATTGCAAGCGATTTCATTGGAATGTTAATTCTATTTTATACACCTAAACGTGGTTGTACAGCATTAGCAGAAGCTGATTTATATTGCAAAACATTGTCTGATGGCTCAAGCATTTGCATATAAAGAACATAAAAGATTGGTCAAACACTAATTTCATGAACTTAAGTACATCGAAGTCCAAAGCACATACGTCTTTTATTATCTAATAAATCTTCACAGTATAGCACATATATTGTCATTCGCACATTCAGTCCCGAGTGTTGTTCTTAACCCACTCCAGATATGGAAGATGTCCACCCTTTATCGGTAAGGCAATTACCTCAGGTACGCTGCATCAGACATGATAAGACATCATAAGATCCTATTTCAAATCGAGAATTTCAAGCGTTATTACTTTTCATTGCTAATGGAAGGAGAAACAGTGATGAAGGATGGTATTTTTGGGTTGGTATGTGAAATCCTTCACCAATATATATTAATACAATCAAGGCATACGATAACATATGTACTCTGGTCAAGTTGCTTTTAGAGACTTACTCGTATTCGTGATTTGCTTTGACATGCTCTGTCAGAGGCTCGAGAAGAGATTCTCTGGTTTTGATAATAAGAAGCTCCTCATTATCAGTCTGGATCTGTTTCAAGAAAAGATTAAATGAAAAGGCAACCACGAGGTATCAGCAGTTATAAAATGAGGTCTAGCTATAGAATTTCTGTTATAATCCTAGAAAAGAAAGTTAAATGGTAAACTACCTCTCCTTTCCACTCGTAAATGGACTCCACACCTGCATGCATATGAAACATCAAATGCAGCACCAGACAAGAAATCTAGAGGCAATTGTAATGTTATGGACATACATCAGCTCCATAGGTGCCTCATATAGGCATTCATTCAGAGAACGTAGCTCTCATACTACAACAATAACAATAACATGCCTCCAATGCCCCCTATAGGCTCCCACCTAAGAAGGTGCCAAAAGAAAGAAAATCAAAACTATCAACGTGTTGAAAAGCATGCACCTACCTGGAACAATGTTCACACATGCTGCAAGTTTTTCTTTGACAAGGCTATGGGCTAGCTTCTTTCCTGCGAGAATATGCAAGCGAGTTAAAGACTTAATGGCTTAGATTCTGAACTCTACAACACTCCATCGCTATTCACTATGAAGCGAGATCCCAAATGAACTAGAAACCGACTTTTAACAAATTATATCCCCATGTCTTCTAATAATAGGCAAATTATATTCACATTTACTAAATTTACTCCTAATGCAGCTGTTTAGAAAACATGGTGATAAACTCATAAATGATTCTCAAGTGACAAACCTTTCTCTAAAGATACCCATAACAGAAAATAAAGATATAAAGAACAAGAAAGAAAGAGAACACTTTTCAATTGTCAACAGAGATGGTATTGATGTTGAGTATAAATGACTGAATTTCCTACTTCTGTCCATTCTCCTAAAAGCCTGATCAAATGCTATAGGAGAAGCAGAATTTAATAGCAATATAAATATGTGCAATGGTGCTGCATCTGGATATTCTCTTCATCAACTTAGCTCATGAATTGTTTATATGTATGACACACACACAACACAGTTAGCTAGTTAAGCCTTCCCGTCTATTACGCTGCTTATTTATGAATCTACAAGGCTGAGAAGAATCCAGTGTTCTCTAATGATGATAAGGAATTTCAGTACATCATGCATAACATTACTGACCATAAAATTGTCATAGAAACAAACGAAAAGTAAGGACTAAACAGATGCAAGAATGTTAATTTATGAACAAACTGGCTCACATATGAAGTGGAAAATCTATAGGGAGGTTATCCTTAGATAAATGAGTACCCCCAGAGGCTGATATAAGTTTAAGTCCAGTGAGAGAAATGAGAGCAACATACATTAACATGATGGCAGAGAAGCAATTTTCAATAGATAACTCATCTTCTTTCCCTTAAACTTTAACATTACAAATCAGAAATAACAAATATTAACTTCTCCCTTGTTCTACCATTTCTCTCGGGACGAATCGCCTCAAGGCAGTGTCAGACCATGATCTTTTTAGTGACATTCAAATGTAATCAAGATAAGCATTTGTTCATCATAGGTAACTACTTTTTCCATTCAGTTACAAACTCAGAACAGACACATTACATGATCGATCACTTTTTGCCACTAAGGATGACTTAAACCCTAAAAGGTTCAATCCTTATTCCTTACTGATTCATCAAGTCAAAATTGACATTAATTAACATTTGATTTGAATCGAACGTACATGTCAGTCAATGGCAAATTATACGGAGTATTACTATATTTCAACAAACACTGTATAGTATCGAACTTCAAAATGGACTATCTTTAAGGGGAGTAAACAAGAAAACATTGAAGCATAAGCTGAAAAGCAATTACCAGCCTCTCGATTAGGGACAGTGACATACACCACAATGCTAGGAACAGTCTTATCAGTTGCCTCCATTCGTACACTATGCACACTCCTTGCAGTACTTCCACCAAAATTCGATCTTTAACAAAACCAACATCACAAAAATTACAAGTAAACGTAAGCATAAGCACTAATTATAACAAATAGATCATTTTCTTAAAATTTCAAACTTTCATATATGAGTTATGCACACTCCTTGCAGTACTTCCACAAAAATTCGATCTTTAACAAAACCAACATCACAAAATTACGAAAAAACGTAATCATATGCACTCATTATAACAAACAGATCATTTTCTTAAAATTTCAAACTTTCATATATGAGTTATGCACACTCCTGGCAGTGTTCCACCAAAATTCGATCTTTAACAAAATTACTAAAAAACGTATCATATGCACTAATTATACCAAAATATCATTTCCAAAATTTTAATTTTTTCATATATAAAAGAAATAAAAAATAATTTTTATTAACAAAAAAACAAAACCAACATCATAAAATTACTAAAACGTAATCAGCATGCACTAATTATACCAAAATATCATTTTCCTAAAATTTTCACTTTTTCATACATAAGTAAAAATCATTTTTTAGTAAGAAAAAATCAAAACCAACATCACAAAATTATTAGAAAGCGTATCATATGCACGAATTATAACAAATAAACAATTTTCTTGAAAATTTTGAAATTCTAATATATGAGTAAAAGTGAACTTTCTTTACCTTAAGGGGAGGGAATGAGCAGTGGTCCTTATGGAAAGAGGAGTGTAGAGATTGGAAATTCCCAAAGTAAGGACACAGAAAGCACCTACTAGAGGTAAAGGACGACGAAAGTACCTACTACATGAGATTATTGTTTGAAGTCTTATTAGTAGTGCCATTTCAAGATTTGTTCACCATGAATCCTAATATAGTTTGTGTTTGCTATTATTTGCTTTGATAAAGTTTCATTCACACATCCAATTTTCCCTATTTCAAATTGGTTTCATATCTAAGTTCAAAAAAAATACTTAAATACTAGATTCGATTTGAGAAGTTATGTTAAGTTTGATTTGAAATTTGGTTCGATGTAGTTCGTTCGGGCTCGAGCCGAAAGCTCGGTTTGGTTTGGAGTACATAAATTCATATGGAGTAATTTTTTTCTTCATATTCTATCAATGAAATTAGAATTGTCCACGAAGTTTGAACCGTTTCAATCAAGCCTTTTAACTTTTTGAATAGAATCGAATTTTGATTTTTCGAGCATAGAATAGAGCGAGCATAGTCTTATCTTTAGACGAGCTCGGAGCTTGTTTTGGTTGATTGGGTTCAGCTAGGTTATGAAGCACTGGCCTCGCGTTTTATAAGTTTCGAATAACGAAAAGCTATTGACTCTATAACAACTCTCTTATTTGATTGTCAAGTAAGTAGTTGGGTTGGATCAATCTAGAGTTTGCCCAAATGTGGTTCTTTGTTTTCTGGATTGTGGGCTACATGGTGCTTTTGTAGTTCACAACTTCACATGATCAAAAATTCAAAAGGGATCTATTAAATTCGGGTTTCAAAATTGTTAAATGGATTAAATAATACTTTTGTTCGGTTTTTAATTGTCGTTCCCAATATAATTTTTTTGTTTCAAAATAGTTGTCGTTAGCATAATAAATTGTCTTTTCATTTTTAATGTCTTTTTTATTCTTTTTTTATTGAAGCTGTCAATGACCGTGATATAGTTTGATTAATTGACGTTTTATATTTTAAATGTCTAGCATTTGATACTACTTTTTCTTTTAATAGTCGTGCAAAAAATCTAGGATAATAAGTAAGAAAAATCGGAAGGAGTATGATAAGTGTTCATTTGTTTGTGTGGAAACAGTTTATACCTGAGACAAAAAAGTCTACATGCCAACTCAAACTATACTACTCAAACTATACTCTTATGAATCTTGTGATGTGTCTCTTTTCTGGATTCTTTTGAGAAGTACGGTTTCGGGGCCCAATGTTTAGGCTCGTGAGATTATCTTAGATGTTCATCCAGGGAGATTGGTCCACAAATTTTCTTGAGTGCAGTCGGGTTCATTTGTTGGGGCACAGGGGAGGCGCGAAGCGAAAGGACCATTGGGGGTAGTCTGGGCTCATGCCAGTTGTGACTCACTTGGTTGAGGAGGATGTTAAACTGGCTCGATCAACGATCTTTTTATGTGCTGCCCAGAATCGACTTGATATCCGGGGATGAGGGTATTTTAGACCACGACGAATTCGATCGCGGCCAGAGCCGATCTTTAAGTCAGTTCGATTTTAATGTGATAAAGTATATGTATGAATGATACCGTTTAAGCGTGCATAAATGGGTGGATATTTTATAGAGAATCACGCAAAGACTTTGGAAGAACACCGAAAGAAGGCGAGTGTCGCCGACTTAAAATTTGATGTGGCCGTATTAGACGTGTCTTTTAATGGATTGGAGTTACATTTGGCTTGATGTGTATTTTCAATGTCGTCAAGTAAAGATTATGGGAGTTCTTTAAATCTTTAGATGCTTAACTCACATGTCTACTTACACTATATCTATTCTTACTCCTATATCCTACTTATTAAATTTTTTTCTCAAAGACCAACCCTTATATCTACTTACACTTCTTCCTCAATCACTGTATCTCACATCTTCCAGCAATCGAAAACGAAACAGATGCATATGAATTTAATGGACTTGGTTGTTTTGTCAATCTAATAAGATTAGATATTGATCAATATAAAACTGAAATGGGTAGAATTGTTCATCAATTATTGAGATCTGGTGGACTAATTTGCTAAATTGTTGCTTGTGAGTTTAGTTGACTTCATTATTCTTTCAATGCCATCTTCTTACGATGATGCTAATTCGTATTCATCGGTCAGCTTTAGTGTCATTTGATTCTTTTGAAATTAAATTTGATAATCAATTATTAATTATTTATTATTTTAAAAATATAAAACTTATATAATTGGATTAAATCTTTTAAAATTAACATGATATTAATCTTTTAATTTTTTTAATAATATAATTAAAAGTAGTGAAAATCAGATTTATACCGATATATGAAAGTCGATTAAAATGAATTGAAGAGGAATATTGTATTGTTAATTATTAATAATAATTGCATACGTACTTACCAAAATATGAAGAAGATGGGAGAAATCTTCATCGATGTTATGAATTTATGATATCTAAAGATGGCTTAGATAGTTTTATGAATTTTGACAATGGAAATATGTTAGGGTTAAATGTGTCTTTTAATATTTTTGAGATAAATGAATAGAAATTTTAAAATGAAGCGTTGCTTAGAAGATTATTCATGGATTGAGCGTTCATTGAGTCACACTTGGATTATATATTAGCCCAAGTCACGTTTATAAGTACAAATTTACAAATACTATTATAGACTCTCTAAGTAGTGGACCAATGATTAAAACTAGTAGATTAATATGGCATGAATTGAACATGAGTGGCTCATTAATTTATGAAGCATCGTTTGACAGTGATATTCAGGAGTAGTGTTACGATGCGGCGGATGTTTGGGGTGGCGGACCACGGTGTTAATTGTGGTAGCTAGGGTAGCATGAGTGACCAACTAGATAGGTTGGATTCCATATCATAAAACCTTATATATACATACAAACAAATATGATCTAGTATTTGTATTATTTAACAAATGGAATAGTTTAGCCTTCTTTAATTACTCCTTTCAACTTCAAAAGATTGTTCAATATGAATTTCAACAATCAAAATTAAAAAATTCTACAAACTTAATTAACAATCATATCGTCTTTGATTTTAATTAAAGTAATCTTATTAATTGTAAAATATGTTGAAAATATTATTTTTTGATATTTCTATTATATCAGATACTCAGTATTAGACAATACATTTAAAATACTTTGTTTAGAAATTAAAAAGAAAATCAACAAAATTGAAAAATAAATAATCTTTTACGGATGATGGTTGATTAGATTTAGGTAAATGTATTTAACTAAACTTCGGAAATATTTGTAGTCAAAGTTGTTTACTGATAATTGATCTCATTGGCGATGATTAAATGGTAGTGACATCATTCGAAGTTTTCGAGGAGTCTTGATTCACAATCTGTTGGAGATAGAATTACTACTTTATTTAGTAGCGCTTGATACACTCACTTTTATTTGTAGTAGCACTTTTGCCTACTTTAACTTTGTATCGGCTTATCCCCAATTATACATTTGGTATGAATTTACGTATTAAGTATTTGTAATATTAATATGGTATACTCTTACGTTGCTAATTTACAAATATATATATATGATCTCCTTGTATTGTCGTTATTTAGATTGATCAAAGTCAATGGAAGCTTATTTGATTCTATACATATAATTACTCTAAACCATTTGAATTAAGGAGAATGATTTGAATCTTTACCTGAATTACTAAGCAAAATCTTTATATAAGAGGCAATGTGTAAAATCGCATAAATTTGAAAAATGGAACAAAAAATTAAATAAAAATCTGGAAAGCCAAGCAACTTGACTCTCCCTGCCATCAGCCTTCATATTCTGTACAGAGAAAAACTGAAATCAAGCAACTCGCTCTTCCCTCTTGGCGTTTGAAAAAGAAAAAACTCAAAAATGAAAAAATTGTTAATGATGGAATCGTGGAAAATTTTAATTTTATACTAACAAAATGATCTTGAAATTATCTTTAGAATACCCTTAATTTATGATGGTGAAAAGATAAATATATCCTGTTTTATTAGAACCGTTAGATTAGAATCTCTACCTAAATGTACCGATCTGACGGTATTTACATGTATAAGCTTATTGCTTACATTTAGTGTGTAAGCTCCTAAAACAGGGCCGTGAATTAGCTAGTAGGCGAGATATAGTTATTTCTTTATAAATACTACGTTCTTCGATTTTAGCTATACTTTTTAAATATTCCACTTCGTTTTTTAGTTAGCAGCTTTACTTTAATCAAAGAAAATTGTTTGAAAATAGTTATCGTTTTAGTATAATAAAAATAGCATTTTACATTTTCAATATACGCTTTTGACGTTCTTTTCTCTTTAAGCAGCAACTTGACCAATGATATTGTTTCAAGATTGATTGTCGTTCTACGTTTGATGCACTTTTGACTACCTTTTATTTTTCTTAATCACATGTACAAATAGCTAAAGCGAAAACTAAAAAAATGGATGGAGTAGCAGGTAAAATGGGGCGATATAGATAAATATACATTATGGAGCATTAATTTACGAAACTCCACTTGAATAAGTTGATCTTTGGATAATAATACAAGATGGAAATCTAACATGTGATCTTTATTGCTAATACTTAGATTGTTTAAACTAAGTATGGGCAAGATGATGAGGCTTTTGAGAGGTATGTTCCAAATACAGTTGAATGGTCTATGCTCTAGTGCATGAAGTGTGTGAGTTTTTAGAGGTTTTTTGGATGTTACAAACTGTGATTGTAGTATTAACTATCAACCGTGAACACAACTTTTTGCTTGAACTATTTAGAACGAAGAGTTGATAAATGCTCCAAGCCCAGATGAAAACGATAAGAAACACGTGAAGGGTGTAGCTCTTGAATAGGTATGAAGTATGATAAATATTGGTCAGAATGTGATCTTTTGTTATCATTTGGCTCAATGTTGGATCCCAGATATAAGAAAGGCATGATTGAATTTGCATATACATCAATGTTTCCCAATGATTACCAGAAAAGAATAGATGATGTTATCTTTAGCGCATTCAAATGTCTTTGTCCGATTATGGCATTGTTATGGGGATCACAAGGGAAAGGGCTAGTTGATACAATTAACTTTATTTGAAGCAATCCCTCATACATTGTTGGTAAGAGAGAAAGTTTATTGATTTCATGATGAAGTTGAAAACTGAGGAAGGAAATGAATGATTTAAAATTGTATTTTAATGAGCACATTACCCCAATCTTGCAAATTTTGATGCATTGGCATGGTGGAAAGGTAATGAGGGGAAATACAAGGTCCTATCCAGAATGGCAAAGGATATATTATCCATTCAATCGCGAGTTGCGTCGAGTACATACCGGTGGTAGGAGGATGAATTGATAAAAAAAGAGCCTCTCATTGAGAAGGGACACCATTAAAGGTGTTACTATGTGGTGAATCTTGGATCAAGAAATGTATGGAATAAGAAGTTTAAGGAGTAAACTTCGCTTTAAACTTTACTTCTTATTTATAAGTCTCGTACTTTTTTAATTTCTTAACTTTCTTGTTGTTTTTTGTATGTCGGAGAAATGATGATCGATAGAGTTGGTGTTTGAATACGTGTATGAGATGATAGATCGAAATACTTCTTGGTAATTCAATTCTTTGTTATCTCTTATAGTTAGAAAAAGATGACATTGTTTGATTTTCTATGTTCTTTACATTGTTACATTCTTTTGTTGTCTTTACTTTAGAAAGATGATGACATAGTTAGATTTCTATGTTGCCTAGTTCTGATTGCCGATTGTGTATTTGTGTAACTTCTATTACATAGTTTTGTTGCCTTGCACAATTGGAGATTTGGAGATGATGAATTGATGACATTGTACTGATATGTTGCCTAGCTGCCTTTAATTAGTTGGAAAGATGATGTCATTTTCTGTTCTCTGTTGTCTTTACTTAGTTGAAAAGATGATGACATTGTTCTGATTTCTCATGTTGCATTGTTGCCTATACTATACTGGAAAGATGATGAATTGATGATTCTGTAATTCTGATTTCCATTACTTGTTATACTTTTTGCACATACTAAACTAATTTCTGTGTTGTATTGTTGCACATACTAAAATGGTATGTCAGCCAAAGTTGCGATGCTTGCAAATCAACTCTGGCTTTCATACATTGCCAATTCAACCAAAGAAAACAACCAACAGCCACAGACTTCAAAGAAGACTCAAGCTTGATTCAAAGTCCCAAAAACATGATCACCATGAATCTTTATTATGGTGTCTCATTTGTTAAACATTAATCAAATGTTATGTTGTTAACTTGTTACTAACTTATTGGTTATCATTTTGGGGATTGTAAGTTGTAACATGAACTATTTTTACATTTTGGGGTGTGTGAATTTGTGGTGAGGCTTCATGAACTATTTACCATTTTGTCCTTTATTATTGTATTATATAGTTTTTAAATATCGGATCGAACTATTTGCGAACGTTCGATTCGAAATACTAAACCGAATCAAATATTGAAGACAAAAATGAGCTTAAATTTCGAATCAAATATTTAATTTTGACATTCGGCCAATCGATCGAATCAAATATATTAAAAAAAACCAAATCAAGCGAACTTACCTAATATTCGGTAGAGTTGACTCGGTCGCGCCTGGTTGTTGGATGGATAAGGGCATGGAGGTTGAGGCGAAGTCCATGGGTATTGGGATGAAGTGTGTTGGACTAGGGATAGCCATGGGATGAATGCCGAGTCCATGGGTGTTGGAGCTTCAGCTACTTGATCGGGTTCTGTTGGGCGGTATCATGAGTGAGGATGAGACCCGTGGAGTAGAATAGGGCCGAGACTTTATGTGTGTTGGAAATGGAGAAGCGATGGAAGAGCATATAAGGTATAGTTTACCTTTTTTAACTATTAGTTTCAAACATATATTAAAAATTAGTTCCCAATTCTGAGATACATTAGGAAGCTAAACAATTTAAGTAGCGTCACCTGATATCATGAGGAGATGCAATCAATTTTCGATGGGATTGGAGCTATTAGAAAATATGCTTGAGATCCGTCATTGGGGGCTTTCTAATAAGCGAGCGGGGTGTTGGTCGTCGGTTAGTATTCTTTGTTGAGTCGAGACTTGATGATGGACCATCTACGCACACCAAGATGAGTTACTGACCCGATGCTAAGCGCTTAAAGACAAAGAAATCAAATCATTTTGCTTCTGAGGAAACAACATGATGAACTTGATAATCAGTTAATAGCAGCTTTGAATAGCTTTACCTAGAAAGCACGATGAACTTAAGATTTGCCCCGTGAAAGAATGTCATGAAGTCTTGGATGACATGTGCACCATTCTCCTTGGAGATCCTTTATATTATGCAGCTTGTGCCATTTTTTCAGAGAGTAAAGTTTATAGAGACCAATGGATGATATTGAAGGATAAGCCTGAAGAAATACGTCGAGGGTGGATTACTATGATTGGGAGAAAGATCAATGTTCTTCAAAATTAGTAGTCAATAAGTTTGGAACAACCATTTTCTTATTTGAATAAGTTTTGATAAGTTTGTTTGAATGACAGAAGTTATTGTCTTTTTTGTTTCTTGTTTGAAGATTGTCCTATTTTCTATGGTGATGAACTATATTTTAATTGTCAATTTAATGGTTATTTTTTTCAATTGTTAATCAGTTAATTGTCAATATCGTTGAACTATTGCATATGATAATTACCAAAGAACTACTAGTTTTATATAACTAATATGAATATATTTTATTGTATGTAGTATGTTAAATCACAATCGATGGAATTCTGAAGTTGTGCTCACTTATCTTTGTTTATGAAGAAAATAAGATTAAGGCGGATTAGAAGACGACCTGATACTTCTAATGCGTCTACATACTTATCTGCGCTTATGAAGAAAATAAGATTAAAAGATTGGATTGGAAAGGCGACTGATAACTTCTAATGCATCTATCACCCAGGTGCAAGTATTTAAATAACAATATCTTAAATGGAAATCCCGTTCATTCCGGTGAAATGCTTAAGATGCATTTGAGACCCTTCTTATGCACGTGCAAGTATTTTCGAGAAAAGAATTGGTTGCAAGATAGTCGTTACTTATCGGTTGAAGAAAAGATTGCAATATTTTTGTTTACTTTGAGTAAAAAACATAGCAATCGTGTCGTGAAATGACGATTCAACCTATACCATACATAAATATTTCTATGAAGTTCTTAATGTTATGATTTGCTTCTCGAAAGAGATGATTGTTCACTGCTAATAATGATTCGTTTACCCGTCAAAATCGTCACAAATCAATGACTTAAGAAATTTTAATTGAAGCCATAGGGGAGAGGAAAATGAGAATGTTATCGGGAATATTAGCGGTGTATGTGATTTTGATATGGTTTTACTTTGTGGTGAAATTTGGATGGGAAGAAGTCGCGTGATTTTGAGTGTTGACAGAAACAATTCAAGATCCGACTAGTAATTTTCCTATACCACCTCCAGGTTTGGTATTGAGACTTATTTTAAAATATTTAATGGCAATAGACTATTGTACATTTAAACTTTATATTTAATTTGCAGATAAGTATTATTTATGTGATCTTTAGCATCTTCCTTGTACTAAATTGGATTAAATGGCTCCATGCTCCTTGATAATGCGTTCGGTTGGCCCGATTTTCAAAATAATAGTTCACGAACAAGAGAAGAACTTTCAATAGAAGCGTGAAAGTTGAGAAATGTCGTTCAACGTGCTTTTGGAGTTCTTAATTATAGGTTTCCGATTCTCGTAATGATGCCATGCTATCCGTTTCGACACAAAAAATATCATGGCTTGTATGGTATGCATAATTTTATTAAGTAAGTGGACAATACGATTATTTCTTTGAACAGTTTGATGATGATAGTACATGTGAGAATTCATGAGGTAGTAATGGAGATTCTTCTAGCGATCCAACATTAGTTTATCTGAGCGTGCGAGATCAAATATATATGATTAATCTATGGGATGTCATTAACGGTTTATCTTTGGAAGTTATTCTGATGGCGAGCTAAAAATCATGTTCGTTTTTTATGGCTTGAGGATGTCTGGATTATAGGTTCAAATGAAGAGCCAAGTGGTCATTTTAATATTAATTGAGCAATTTGTGCATTTATTATCCAATTTTTAGGTATGTGATTGATCGATTTATTGAATTTTATATGTTTTTTATAGAATTTTAAATATTTATTTAATGATATTTAGAATTTATTTATATTTTAATATTTATTTAATCAAATTATTATATTTATACTACTATTTATAAGCTAATTAATAAGATTTATTATTTAATTATTTAGTATATTATTATTTATTTAATAATTGATTCGTATATAAGTAATGAAGCCCAAGGTAGGGGTGAAGTTGTCGAAATAACTAAATTTAAGTCTTTTTCTTTGAATTGTTATTAAGCAACAAATATTTTTAAATATTGATTCGGTAATTTAATTCGGTCATTTAGTTTTAATTTCAGGATTTTCAGTTTTTAAATTTAACGAACACCACTTTAGAGCATAAGCTTCTAAAACGGGGCTCTGAATTAACTTAGTGAGCCCTAGATATAGTTATTTCTTTATGAATACTGTATTCTTTAGTTTTAGCTATACTTTTTAAATACTCCCTCCATTTTTAGTTAACGCTTTAATGTAATCAAAGAAAATTGTTTGAAAATAGTTGTCGTTTTTAACATAATAAATGGTATTTTTATATTTTCAATATATTTTTATTCTTTTCTCTTTTAACTTAACAATAAGCCAGAGTGATATTGTTTGATTTGATTGTCGTTTCACGTTTGATATGACTTTTTATTCTTTATTTTTTAATACATGTATAAATAGGTAAGCAATAAAAAAAACGGATGGAGTAGCGGTAAATGGGACGACATAGATTAATATATACATTATGGAGCATTAATTTCTTATATTTTCCCTTTTGGAGTTTATAGTTTTTTCTCCTTTATCTCCGAACCGTGGATTCAATTGGCTTAGCCATACGTGCTTCATCTACTTTCTTAAAGAATAGCTAAACAATTAACAAACGCATTTAATTATTGAAATTTGTTATGCATAGAACTGACATGATCCATATATATGCTGCTCAATGCTCATAGTTGGTCCAAGCAAGTAGAGAATAATTTTGAAAAGGCTAATAAACAGTAAAAAAGGGTTACATAAAAAGAAGAATTCCAAAGTGAAGATTCAAAGAAGCATTTATTTATCAAATAATTTGAGGAAAAGCGTTAGAAATTTGTGTCTGAAAAAGCTATCTTTTGACATAAGTTCTAACTTAGTTAGGCATGCATGTTATATATTGGCATTGTGAAACATTCTCCGAGCATCCTAAGTTAAGACTTTGAATTACCGTGCCGCGCCCCAAGATTGTGGTCCAGTTCAACATAAAATTTTACCGATGAGATTACATTAACTATATATGTGGAACAGACCGAATTTTTCTATTTTTCTTTCTCATTTCATGTTTCATATATACTTTAAAAAATTATTCATGACTAATTTGATGGTTACATTATATTAACTCTCTATGATGTTTTTAATACACGATGTTCAATCAAGTAAACCAGAATATACTATAAGAGGCAATGTGAAAACATAGAATCATATCCATCTATTATGCTGCTCTATGACAAATTAATTTCTTTGATTGCGAATTCCAAGAGCAATGAAGTAGTCTTCTTGGTCAATGTAAGCGTTTTAAAAAAAAATCATCAAGAGTTATACTTTACTTTCGGGTCAATAACATACATACCCATCAATTGATTGAATCATACCTCTAAAAGTTTCGACAATGGGAATGATTGTTTTTCGTTCTAATCAATCGAATCAAGAGCTTACAAGGAGAATGATATGTGGATTATTTCGAATTCAAACAATAGTCTATAGATGTGACTAAAATGCCTCATAGTACAAAAAAATTGTTAGGCTTTCCATTAAGTTGGACTATTCGAATAGTTCTTGATGATAGTTGTAGAAATGAGTTTGACGAGAGTGAAATAAGGGATGTGTTTCTATACAAATCAATTTCACTAACACCATAAATCCATAATAGTTCTCTTATTGGAACGCCGAACGCATTAGATTTGAACTATTGGATAAAAATACAGTAAAAACTCTATAAATTAATATCATTGGGGCCAGATATAATTTATTAATTTAGAAATTATTAATTTATCTATAAATTAATAATTTATTAATTTAAAGAGTTTTTTAACAAAATGAACAAATGTACATTTAATGGCTTATTGAATTTATTGAGATTGATCGGAAAGATGTAGAAACATTTAAAAGATATTAAAAGATAATTAAATGCAAAAAGATAATAAGGAAATAGTATTAATGAAGATAATAATTTGGTAGCTTTGGGCACTTGTTATCTGGAATGGAATCGGCTTTAGAATTACAAAGCTGCTTGAAAAGCGTTATGTTATAATTTAAAAACCTGACACAAAAGCGATTGAATGCAATAAGAAAATTAGAGATTCAACAAGATTTGAACTTTAAAAGAAAAGAAACAACTATAAATTCATATTTTTATTAAGTTGTAATAATTATTTTTTCAATTTTTAAGAATTATTAATTTATGATTTTCTTGGGTCCTATATTATAAAGGAATTTTTAAGAATTATTTTTCGATTTTAAGCGGCTGAAATCGGGGTAAGATAAATTTATTATTTTAGAGAATTTATTAATTTACCGATTATTTATTTATAGAGTTTTTACTGTATGTGACCAAATCGGTTTGATAACTATAACATTGAAATGTGATAGATTATGTAGAATTAAGGCGTAAACAGTGAAGAATTCAAGCTGCTATGTCGAAATACTGACATATATTATTGATAATGAATTCTGTGCTATACCCGATTCTTTTAGTGATGTGCTCTGTATTAAGTATGGTAGGGATGAGGTCGTTAGACATTGTTGTAAATGGTCTTAAGAATAAAAAGAATTGGATATGAAACATGTAATGACGCCTCGAGTCGTGCAGCATAGAGTTGGAGTCGTCATCAGCACTGTATGTCTGATCATGCGTCGATGGTTGACACGAAAAACATGTTTAAGCAGGTAGAGCACAACGGTTTGATGAAATAAAATGGTTCGAAAGCGGCGATTGACATACAAAATTTAACCATCATTGGCATTTCTAATGACAAAACATAAAATACCCATGACAACGAGTCTAAAATGTACCTGAAATATCTTACAATTTCAACATCTAAAACCAAAGTAAAAGCATTTTACATTCGAGTAATGAAAGAAGAGAGGCTAGGGGATCACTGTGGCGTCTACTTTTAAACAAAGTCACGGACTCCTTGAACTCAAGCAGAAACTTCCAAAAGAGGGCACGTGTCGTCTGGAGGTGGGGAGAAAGGGGTAAAACAAACTGGCTGTGAGTAAGAAGCGGATCATCAGGATGGTAAACTGCCGTAGAATGTAGTATACAATAATGGATAAGCAGATATGTAGGTGCGTATGACCAGATAGAATATCGTTTGTACATATATATATATAATATAGAAATATGCTAACTACTCCGTGAACGTCATAACTTGAAAAATACTAAACCATTGATACTTATGCGTCTTGTAAAAAACTTCGACTTAAGTTAACTTCATGTCATATTTCACATTCACGTAACCAAAGCAAGTAACCGGCAAAATTCGCTGACACGTTAATACATGACCAAAAACGTGCAGAAACCCACGGTCGCATCAAATATAACAATTAAATCACTTTTCGTGAGGCTTCCTTGCCGAACACCAACAACCAACATATCCTTTCAGCGAAATTCGCCCATTGAACACAGCATTAAATCGTATCCTTTTCAGCATTCTTACTTGAGCATGCATCGTCAGCATCCCTGAAATCAAGCGGTCCACAAATCACACGGACAATGTCAAGCGATAGTCTCGATATAGCATCCATTATCACGCGCAATGCAACCAATTCGTACCAAAACACACTTTTCAAGCAGGAGATACGCTCAGGACATCGTCCAGCAACACAAATATACTCGGCATGAATGCAGAATACCTTTCGGCTGCTTCTCTTTAAAAAGTACTTAAACATAAATATACTCAAACATAAATACTTACTCCAATAACTTGGCGCGTAAATCTAATGCGACTACCACACAAATTGACAATTCACGGTCTCGCTATTTATACCTTGAGCAAGTTAAAAGCCTTACAGATACATTGTCATAACCAATTTACCATACCTGACACCTAAACATAAA
Source organism: Lithospermum erythrorhizon (assembly GCA_019722365.1). NCBI lineage: Eukaryota > Viridiplantae > Streptophyta > Magnoliopsida > Boraginales > Boraginaceae > Lithospermum > Lithospermum erythrorhizon. The sequence goes on from JADFUC010002211.1 coordinate 98,795, forward strand.
ATAAGATAACAAGCAGTGATAAAATTCCCTTGGTACAGTACGCTGGCGCCCAACGATCGGTCGATCTCAGCATTTGTTCCGTCCGATGCGAACGGACCGTTACAAAAATAAAATCCTGTTCGTAGCCATTTGACCGCTTTATCCCTAATTTAAATACGGACTTTATTTCATTTCGGTTATAAATTACAAAACTACGTAAAGATTACCGGTTATGTTTCAATAACGATCTAGATGATAAACCTCGCTACAGGACTAAATTAGATGTCAGTATATATCTTTATTGACTACAAACATTTCCAAATAATTTCAATAATTCAATTTGAACCTTTTCCCAATCAATTTAACTATAACTCTATTTTAATCCACCCAAGTTAGTTTACTGAAATCCACTACGATTAATTCCGACCTATTTGTTTCCCAACAACATAATTCATATATTGTATTCCAGAAACAATCATGATAATGGTCATTAACTTATTTACATTAACTACACGTTTTAGCGAGAAAGTCGACTCACGATCACCCGAAAAGTCAATTCAACATACTTATTGTTTTCTACTTTAAATATAGATCATTATCAATCCACATGTACAATTTAGGCCTAGAAAATAATTATATTCAATAATTTACCCAAAATCCAAAGTCAACCCAAAAGTTCAAAAAAGTCAACTGCCTAAAAATATCCAAAATTTCACATCGAACACCGTATTTCGATCAAGAACAAATTGTCTGACAGAGAGAATCAATTGGAGCAATAAAATTCAAAAATATCAAAAGTCAACAAAAGTCCAAAGTTTGGAGATTTCACAAAATACTCAAAGCCTCGCACCTTTTACCTTGAGCTTGTGAGATGATGAGGAGAAACTTCTTCGAAAATTTGGCTCAGCTGAGGTGGGGAGAAAGTGAAAGAAAGAATCAAAACGAGGACGCCGGTGTTTATTTGTTCTCATTTGGCGGGAGAAGAAAAATACAACGGTTTGGGTTTGAGCTTAAGTAATGTCTCTTAAGTGAAATTTGGTAATTGGGTTGGGCCCAGTAACCGGGTGAAAATCCGGGCCTTTAATTCGTCGATACACCGTTTTAACTTAATTCGACAACTAACTTCGGACAAAAATCATTCGAACACAAAATATATTTAGTGGGTTCCATTTCCACGGAAATAAATTAAAATCATATTTTAGTTTATTCTGTTGCAGTCGTCTTAGAGTTATTCTGAAACATTGAAGGTATTAAGAATTCGGAGGTTATCATGTGAGGGTAGATCTCAGAATATGTTTAATTCCCAAAAGAATGAACATAATGCATACAATATTAAAAAGAATACTTACACAAAAAGGTAGATCTAAATCTAGGTCTAATGGAAAAAAGTGTTTTAATTGTTATGAGTTTGGTTACCTCATTAAGGATTGACCCAAGTCTAATAAAAATGAAAGAAATGAGCATGTTAATTTGGCTATCTATGAGGGTAATTTGGGTGATGTTTTTATGACTAGTAATCTTTGTGATCATGCATCGTTGAACTCGCATTTTGATTCTTTATGTAGTCGGTTGGTTAGTAGACTCTGGTTGTACTTTCATATAACTCCTTTTAAAAACTTGGTTTCAAACTATAAAAATGTTGAAACGTGGCTTTGTGTCGTTCATGAATTCTAAAAATTACTGATGTCTTAGGAATAGGAGATGTATGGTTTCTTCCTGGATTACGTGTTTTACTTTGAAGAATGTTAGGCATGTTCGATTTGCGGTATAATTTGCTTTAAGTAATGAAACATAGAGGATGATGGTTATGGGAGTAAATGGGGTAAGAGTTATGAAAATTAGAAGGGTCACTTTGTTGTGTTTTTAAATTTGAAAAGAAAATAACTATATGTTTGTCAAATGCTTGAACACCAGCATGCCTCTGTAAACTCATTGAATGTAAAATCTGTTTATGTACAATAGTTGAGTCATATAGTAATAAAGGATTAGAAATTACATTATGTATCTCGCCCAGTTATGATAAGGCACGATATTGCGTATGCGGTTAGTTGCTTGAGTAGATAAATGTCTAATCACGGTATGCCTGTTTAGACGCTTTAAAGTGGTACATTAGGTATTTGAAATCTACCGTTGATGGTGACTTGAGTTTCTCACAGATATCGCTGATGGCATTAAAGATTTAGTTGGCTATGTAGACTCTAATTTTGCTAATGATAGAGACAATAGAAATCTCTTCTTGCTTATGTATTTACTTTGTGTGGCTCTTTGCGTAAGTTGGAAGTCTCAACTTCAACCCGATTGTTTGCTTTATACACTCTGAATCCGGTAGCTGCCAGGCTTTAAAGAAGCTATTTGGCTTGCTGCTTTATTGCCTGAAATTGGTTTTCTTGACAAACATGTGGTTGTATTTCGATAGTCAATACGCTGTTCAATTGTGCTTAAAATCACCTTTTCCCATGATAGGACGAAACATATTTATGTTCGATTTCATTATATTAAATTGATATTGTTGAAGCGAGGGCATTGTGAAGTTGGAGAAAATTCCTCGAATTTAATCTTGCGGATATAGATGCAGAAATGCTTGCCCGGTGGAGAAATTCATTTCTGTCAAAGAATCCACGAACTTTGACATATATTGATTAATGGTTGCGTATTTGAACTCGATGACCCTATGATAGGATTCGATCCATGGGGACTTGGTTGTGAAATTGATTTTTTCCACGATGCTTTAATGATAGTATACTGTGTATACGCTTTCATTACTTGTATTGATTTTACAATGTTTGGTGATGATGAGGTCACATTGATTCCCACGTGTTATGTCGAAATCGTTGCCTTGGTCTAAAAGGTGGAGATTGTTATATCTATTAGCCCCGAACACCAATTAGCCCAATCGATTGTTGTCGCTTCTTAAGAACCGTTGACTATTTTAATATATTATTATATATTAGCCTTTAATAAATCTTAACATGAAGCCAAAACGAATAAAGTCTTCGTCTTAGTTGTTTTTTACAACGTGAGAAAACATTCTTTGTTCTCCTCTCAATAAAGAACACCTTTGTGAGTAAACCTTTGAGAGTTTAGAGGCAACCGGGTTGGGTTGTCCGTTAGACCAGTGGTGATACATTTGACATCGGTTTGTCGGAATCAATTAATCAGCGATGCAGGCAAAAGCAACAATCTTATCGATCCATAAATCTACCGTTACTCTGAGTGATGCAGAGAGAAGTATATGTGTTCCACAATGCTTAAGAGTACTATTTCAACTACAATACATATATTCTGACAACTCTAAAAAGCGCAATCTGTTCCGTATATATCGCCTAATACCCGCCGAGTTGGGCGTAAGAGTCGTAAATGTCCAACTGCGAAGAAAAATAAATGGCGACACTAAAGCTTTGGTGAAAATATACCTTGGTGATTATCAGTAGAAATATGAGTAGTTGAAATCGTACCATCCTGAAGTGCATGCTTGAAGATAATGCGATCAAGCTTGATATGTTTTAGTATGTTCATAATCTGAGGATTTTGGTATATGCCGCGGACTTGCTATCACAAAATAATGGCATAAGCCTGTAGCCCAGCGAATCTCGAAGAAGAAGAGACTTAAGCCATTTCATTTCAGCAACGATGGGCGCATTGAATGATACTCAGAACCGGAAGAGCAGCAGTGTCTTTAACTGGTCTTCCAAGATATCGGAGAACCACCTAAAAATACAAGCCACCCAGTAAGAGACCGACGTGTAAGTGGGCAGCCCAGTCCCGTCAGTCGCCGCCCTGTCAACACAAAATCACAATCAAAGTGAGCCAATACTCATCTGGAACTTTTTCGGATAACGGAAACGGCAGTAAGCGAGCATTCAATGTTCTTGGCGAGGTTGTTGCGTGAGTGGTGGGAATATGGATTTATAGTAAATCGCCGAGGCGAGTAAAGGCCAAATAAATAAGACGTCCCTTGATAAATGCAGAGCTTTCGGATCAGGTCAATAGCGCATCATTAGCGAGTGCGAGTGTGATTACGCTTAATCGAAACCCAGCGGCTTTGCGCTTTAACATACGTGTCTCGGTAATAATATCCAAAAGCATACTTGTGTTGACACAAAAACAAGCCCTCTGCATTGCGTGCTACCTTAAGTCCGAGAAAATATTTCAATTTACCGAAGTCCTTCATACGAAAACATGCACCCAAATACACCTTAAAGCAGCAAGTGCAGAAGAATCATTACTTGAAAATAATGTCATGAAAAAAAAGTTAAAAAAATGAAATGGAGAAAAAATATACAGGAAATATGGAACAATTATTAGTCAAGTTAAAGGCGTTTTTTTTGCTAAAATTTAAAATCAATAGTTCTACAAAATACCACTACTTCAATCTTGACCGTTGATCGAAATATGGTAAATCGATAATTAAGATTTGAATAAACACATTATAAACACCAAAATATAAGCATCTAAAAAAAACTCATTGTAATTCATAGGGATGGTTTAGGCAACAATCCGTGTTGAGAAGCTTGACTTGAGTTTTTTTATGGACTTATTCCCATGGACTAGTAAATATCGAACAACATCACTTTCTAACTTATTAAGGTATAATAATGAAAGTTATCAACTACCTAATAAAATAACTTTAAAATATAATGAATTAAATATTTAAAGACTGATAAAATATTTTCAAAGATGATTGTGTAATAATTATCTTTACTTTCTAACCTTTTTAGGATATAATGATAAAAATTCTCACCAACTTAATGAATATTTTAACCAAAATAATTAAATATTTAGAAAAAAAAGAGTAATAGAAACTATTCATAATCAAGAAATGATGAAACGATATACACCGTTCTAAATATTAATTGTTTGTAACTTTTACGCGTTTAATACTTGTAAAGTAGATGAAGATTAAAAGGACATAAACAAAAGAAAAACAAAATGTTGGAACAAATCAATGTCAAAGTGATACTCCATATTAAGATATGAGTTTTTCTAACACGTGTCTTAAGACATATGTTAAGAATTAAAATTAAAAATAAAATAAAATATCTGAAAACAAACAAGAAAACATATTTAATAAAACGATTAATTATATATTTACTACAATAATACAAACCTAGAATATTATTTTCTTAACATAATCCAAAATTTGTTCATTGACCAATACTTTCAACCCCACTACTCTGCTTTTTTCTCTTTTTTTCTGAATATTTTCCATTTCACTACATTAACTTTTTGTCAAATATATTACTAACCAAATTTTAAATGCGCTACCACGGCCCACTACTTTCTCGCGCGACTATTATACATGCAGAAACAATAAAATGAAGGGGAGAAATTACTGAAATATCCCCAACTGACAGCATATGTTTGTTAGAAACAATTGAACTATCATTTGATAAGAAGCAAGAAAATTATGCTCTTGATTGTAGAGTGCAAACAAATTAGAAGCTTATAAAAGTAAAAATAGCAAAAAAGGATAAATGAACTGTATGAAACAATCATAAATTTCTTTCAAGCAGATGAACATTACATATTCGGCTTTTCTTGCTTGGTTACTTAGATAGAAACTATTGTATGAATTAACTAGTTACAAGAAATAGTAAATATGAAGAAATAGACAAAATGAAAAAAAATATTTATTATCCTTGTCTGCAGCAGGTAAGCGTGTTCCATTATTATTCATAGTTTAAAACTTTGATTATGCAAATTTTGGGTTGAAAGAACAAAGTGATAATAAAAATTATTTTAGAAAATGATGTTGAATATGGAGGTATTTAAAGAAAATTTGTAATGATGTTGAAAAGAAATTTGTAATGATGTTGAATATGGTGGTGATTACAAAGACAATCACGAGGCTTGTCGTATATAAAGAATAAAATACATGCAAACAAATTATTTTTAGTTCTTATATGTTAAGAAGCATCGCGAGTAATTCGTTTGTTTAGTAACAAACGTAAGCAGGCTAGCATGCTTGTAAGCATTTAAGTAGTTTGTTTTGTTTCCGCTCAGTTTTGGTGAAAGATGTGTAGTGCTTTATCGTCGCGTAGGTTGGTAGGACACATGTTTATCGAGGAAGGCAGCGAATTATGTTTGTGCTTGTGTTGTTCTTGACATTTTATTTAGTGTTTATTCTTGGTAACATTAAGATAACATGTTTTCTCTTTATAAACATCTACATAATTTGGTTGTTCCCGGCACAAATCCCAGCAGTGAAATCAAATTACACATTTGTAAATGAATTTTAATAGTACGAAATATGCTTATACTATGAAATAAAAATTACACTATTTTATTTAGATAAAGTCAAAGTTGTTGTTGTTATTATTATTTATTATAATTATTAATTACTTTCGTAATTTTAATAAAGTATAGACTTTTATATCATTAGATTAGATCTTGAAAAGTTTCATAAAAAAAAGGAAGGAAGGAGTAAAGTGCATTAATTAAATAACATAAAAACGTAGTGTAACTCGGATAGAAAAATATAGAAAAACGTAGTGTAACATAGAAACGTAATTAAATAGCATAGAAAAACATCATTCATAATTTCGAAATATACGTCACATGAGCTAATCATCACAGCGGTTGTCACAATTTGTTTTGTTCTTCATCTTGGGTGGCAGTATAATCCCAGGATAGTTATGGCAACCATGCGAGGCGTGTATGAAAGTGTTCGGCGATCTTTGGCGGTGGATTGTCCCATACCATTGATCCGTTGGCCTCGGATGCTTGGCGTGAGCCTGTCGGCTTGAGTCGTCTGATGTCTCAGGTGAGAGGCTTGCGTATGGATCAGATGTCTTTGCATGTGCATTTTGTATATCGATGAGGTGTACGGCATGAGTTGCGACCAAGCATTGCAATTAAGAAAATAGGAAATGTTAGTATATGATCATAAAAATATAATATAAGGTAATAAAATACACTTTAACAACATGACACTATTTGGGAAGCTGAATACCTACGATATACGGTGGCCTTCCGTCTCCCCAGTAGTTTATGCGCTCCCAACATGAGTCCTTTGTGGAATACCTTTCATTAGTCGTTTGACGTCTGCGTAGTATATACATGAGGGACTTTATCAAGTATGCAGTTCGACATGGTGAAGCTAGCATACTAATCAGTGTAATACGAGATCTACGTACACTTTCTTAAATATTCGCATATTACCTACAAGTTGTGTGTCCACTTCCCACTAGCTCGATGGGAGGCGGGATCGATTGTAGCCTCGAGCTGCCCGTGCCCTTTCCGGCATATAAGCCGTTGACATTCAAAGCATTATCTGGCCAGCAATGTTTATTGTGGGAATGGAGGCGGCGGGCCCGTAGGGTGCCAGCGACTTGTTATGATAGTGGAAACTTGATGTAAACCTTTTTCACATGTTATACAAAAATTAAATATATAATATTTTCATACATGTTTAACAGCATCATCGATCAGCTAACTACGATAGAATCCGGTTGAAATTTGAAATTCGATATTCGGGTAGTGTTGTCGGTCCGTCGACCCTTAGTTGCTTTAATTTGCCCGAGTGGTACCTCGGGGCAGTGAACAAAGGAAAGTACTCATAAGATCAGCCATTTGCAATACGGAAAAAAAATAATGAGATTAGTTTTTAAACTATAAACATAGATAATTCATTTTAATCTTTAGATCCGATAGTACCTCAGTAGAGTTATGCGTCCGGCCATTTGTTTTTCATTCACTCCTTGACCGCTTTCTAGTTGGTGGTAAAAATTAAGCTAAATTGTGGCGCTGAGCATATTTTAAGACTCTATCCCGGCGTACTCAGTAGTCAAGTATTGTAACGGAGTGTGCGTCCCAGATTTATTGACAAACAATGTCGTCCCAGCCCAATCTGAAAGGTACACGAGCACTTGTGCAGGGGTCGCTTACCGTGCGGTGAAGTGCCAAATCGTTCGATGCTCGTTAATAAGACACTCCTTCTGTTGTTTCGTTTATACTCGACCATATCAATTATTGCAATCGGATTGTATCTGTCGGCCCGCATAATGACCAATAATTGAGATTCCCCGAATAGCATGCACGTCGATGCAAAGTAGTATCATTTGCCAAAAGGCATATGGAAGGGATTAAATGCGGATGTCGCATTCGATGAAAGATGTGACCAAAGCGAGTTTGAACGCTATATAAGGACATGAAGCGTCGAGGCGCATGGACAAGACCCACCCAATTCTCATTATCAGGCATTGGCCAACAGTTTATTATTATGTCCACTTGTTTGCATCGATAAGGGCTCGCGCTTGAACACGTTCAGTTTTTGCCGCGAACTTTATTGGAATGCGCGCTGAAGCTGTCGAGAATTTACGGATTTTAAAGGGGCCCATGTAAAAACGATAGCGACTCGTTATTTAATAAATTAAAATGTGAGATAATTAAATTTATTTACGTGAATTTGGAAACCCACGTAATATTTTTATGCAGTGATGTTAAAGTTCGGAAGTTAGTTGTGAGATAAGCTAAAAGCGAGAGGTATCGATCGAATAAAATGTTGGTTTCACGGTTGGACCATTGGGCCCTTGATTCATAATGATCAAATAGAGCCCAAACCCCCGAACCCGTTTCCACTTTCGCTTCTACGCGTTATTAGTGAAAGCAAAGAAAAAAATTCGGTCTTAACTTCCCTCCATTTCTCCTTGCATCTCGAAGCTTTGGACCTCAAATTTTTGGAGAGCTTCCCTCATCGTCCTGTCGTTTAAGGTAAGAAAGGTCCGATCTTGTTGAATATTTTAGGAGATCGCCCGAGGATTGACACTTTTCGTTGACTTTTGTATTTTGAATTTTATTCTTCCGATTGATTAACTTTGGATTGTAAATTAGTTATCATTAGTTGAAATATAAGTATTTGAGTGGAATTTCGGATGTTTTGAGGCGGTTGACTTTTAGGAATTTTGGGTTGACTTCGGTTTTACGTGATGATATTGAATGTAATTATTATACAGGCTTAAATTATAACATAGAATTGTGTGATCGATATTTGGGGTAGAAAGTGATGTTATAGTCGAGTTGACTTTAGTGATTTTGGGTTGACTTTCTAAAATGTGGTTGATAGTATAAATATGTTATTGGAATGTTATTTTGATTATTTTGAAATGAGATTTATGAGTTATAAGTGTTTGAAGGAAAATACGTTGAAGTAGTTAATTAGTTCGGTAAGTAGCGGACTTGAGGTTAGAGGTTGATAATAATGGCTTAACTAACTTAAGAGTTGAAATTAGGTTGATTAAATCGATTTGGAAATGTTAGTAAGTTAGATAAAGGTATTGGATTATGGGATTAGTCAGGGTAGAGAAATTAGTTATCGTAGTTGTTATTTGTAATTAACAATCTATCGTAAGTTGTCAAATTGTAATTAAAATGGGTTGAAAAGTTAAGGCGAATTAGGATAAGGGTTGAAACTATTCACGAGTAGTAGTTATATTTTCGGATATTTCTATTCGGACTCGGGGACGTGGGACTCGTTTGTTACCTTATTTATGTTTGAGTATGGTGTATGAGTAAATTGGTTGTGACAATGTATCGTATTATGAGCATTATTTGTGTGTGTATAGTTGTGAGGCGGGAAATGTTGACTTGTGGGAGTGGTTGTATTAGATGCGTTATGATATAATTATTTAGTGTAGAGTATATTTATGTTTTAATGTAAGTTCTTTGAGTATGTTTGTTGGAGTGTACTCGTAATACGAGTATCTTTGTGTTTTGGATATGCGGGTGTATATTTATGTGGGAATTATAGGTTCTATACGAAATTGTTGTATCGTGTATCGTGGTGCTACATTGAGATTATTGTGTGATGTTTGTATTAGTATTATATGTGTGAATTGTAAATTGGTTGGTGCTGCGGGAAAAGGACATGATGTTGGGTGTATGCAGAAGGGTGAGCTTTGCCGGGAAAGGACATGGCGATGTTAGATTCGAAGGGTAGGCTGCCGGGGAAAAGAACATGTGATGTTGGGTGTTTGAAGGGTGAGCACCGGGGGAAAAGGATATGTTGTTGTTGGGTGTTCGAAGGGTGAGCTGTAGGGAAAAGGATGAAAGGTTATATGTGATGTTGTTGTGTTTCCTTTTTGCAAGTTATGTTAGTTACATTTGTAGTATGAGCGTCGTGTTGTGAAGTATGTTGTCTTTACAGTTGATTTTTGTGTTATGAGATCTTGAAGTATGACATGTGAGTTAACGTCACGATGAATTCTACATGTGTGTAGTTGTTGAGGATGGTTATTTGTTTTGATGCCTTAGATAATTGTCATATTCTTGTATTGTATGTATAATAATATATATATATATATCTAATTTATCGCTACGTCTATTACTTTATCGTATACCTCATTCGGATGTGGGTAGGTTACCATCCGGGTGATTCGTTTCCACTAATCTGTCGAGCACCCACTCCCGCCTTGATTGGCCGAGGTGCCATTGTGAGGCCAGAGTTAGGTAAGGTGTCGTGGATTTACTTAGGTGAGGGACAAGTGGCTAGGATCTCGGCGGTCGCCTTTCTTATTTTGATGTACTCAGTTTTCATATTTTGTTTTGGAATATTTGAAATATTGTAAACTATTTTGTGGAATATTTTGAGATCTTGGTATGTGATGATTTTACACTTTCGTTTTGGGTTAGAGCGTGCCTGATAGTTAAACTACGTATTTGACATTTGAGTTTCGAACTATTTTACTTTTTATCAAACTATCCGGTTTTATTGGTAATTAAGCAATTGATTTTCGTGTCAACCGTCGTGACTCGGATATCTGAGGTTGATGGCGATTCCAACCTCGGCGTATGACTCGAGGCGGGTCGTCGCCCCACGCTGCGGGCTTATTAGTATACGGTCGAGCGAGGCGAGCCTAAGTTTTGACTCGCTTCCCGCGTCAGCGCTAACTTGAGTCGTGGAACCGGATCTTTACTCGTCCTGTGGCCAGATGACTCGGGTATTTCTTCGGCGCTTTACCTACGCGCCGGATCGACTAGTAATACCCGGATCTCGAACATTCGATCAACTCTTGTCGGCGATCGGCCATGCAATATATTACGATATAGTGAAAGTTAACACAAAATTGAGCAACAATTTTAATATATCTTATTACAATATAATTTGAATAATTTTATCATATTTAAACACCAATTAACATAATTGAGAAATATTAACACAAAATTGAACAATAATTTCGAAATTATTGACATTAATTATCAAAGAAAATCGATTTTGCTAACAATCATGATACACATTCGTTACTTTCGCAATAAACATGAAAGAAAAAAAGTTTATTTAGTAACAAACATGGCCTGAATTTGCTTGTTTCATTACAATCATGGCTACAATTCGCTTGTTTCATTACAATCATGGCTACAATTAAACTTGTTAATGTACTAACATATAGTTTTGAGTTTGTTATCTAACAAAAAATTAGATAAATTCACTTTTATTATATAACAACCATGGCTTGAATTCGCTAGTATTATAACAATCATAGCTCAAATTTCAACAATATTTAACAACAATTTGAGAAATATTTAATACATATATAACATAATTGACAAATAACTATCTCAATTAATACATATAATATCAATTAATACATTTATAACATAATATCAATAATTTCATCATATTTAACACCAATTAACAACCACAAAGTAAAAACGTTTATATGCTAACAAACATACAATCTCAACATGAAAATATTATACATACTTACTTGTTAAATTTTTGATGAAATTGTGAATAAACGAATTGAAATAATGATGATGTTGATGAGCTTAAATTTATGGATATAATTTTCAAGCTTATTATGTAATAAACATGAAGTGGTTAAACGTTTCCTGACAATCGACGTGTTAGCTTGTTTAACATGGAACAAATTTGCTTGAAATAACTCGATTTTTGTGAATCATGTATGAATTCCGAGTCATGCGTGGGTTTTGTAGAGACACGGTACGAGGAAAACAAGCGAATTATTTTTGTGTTTGTAACGTTATAAGCGAATTCTTTCTGTGCTTGTTGCCATAGAAACATGTAATAAACTAGCTACTTTTCTATAAACATTGGATCAATTGTTTGGTTGTAG
>JADFUC010002290.1:0-87129 GCA_019722365.1 Lithospermum erythrorhizon
CTCTGATGTACTTCGTTCAGTTACGTATTGCTTAGTCTTTAAAGTGAACTAAAGATAAGTGATTGAGTTGTATATCATGAGTTATGAGAGGTTAAGATATATGTTTAAGTTATTGTGTGTTTGAGGTGTATATTATATTGAGAATTAGCTATACTTGAGGAAAGATAATAGATGAAATACCTCTTGTAATTAAGGTGTCTTTGTGAGTAAGTTGTTGGCGTAGTGTGGGTTATTGGTGTTAGTTAGAAAGCCCGATAGAGGAAAGTTTTTATTTTGTGTGATAGCACATAAAATAATACTCTTTGGAAGTCTCCCAAATAGGTGAGAAATCTAAAAAATTTCTTATTCGTGCGTCAGGTAGGTTAATACGTATATTTATTTTCACTCGACTTTTAGGCGACTCCTATTCTTTATGGCGGGCGTTTCATGCCTAGGTTGTTGCGGATGACCGATATGCGTGGCCGGTATTGCGTACCAGCGAAGATGGCGATGGTGGCAGAAAACCTCACTTGATCATACTTTATCTTCTTGAAGTTTTACATTTGTATATAATTATTATTGACTCGAGTTGTATAACAAATTGTTTGATGTGTATTTATATTATGATTTTCAGTTGTTGTACTATTAGTTGGTTCATAGATGGGCCGAGTTATATTGTTTTATTTATGATGTAAAGAAGTCGTTTTATTGTTATCCATCGTTGGTGACTACGATATCTGAGGTTGGTGGCGGTCACGACCTCGGGGGAGCCACAGGGCGGGTCGTTACAATTTTGAATATCGAGCCTAGGTTTATGTTTTTAACGGTGTAGCGTATTGGTTGTAATGCCTAGGAGTTCGGGTTATAAGTGTGTTGTGTGTGAGTCGTTCTCTGGTTTGAGTTCAATTCTTTTCGAATCAGTTGGTATTGAGGGCGCCATGAAGATTTCGTTGACTTCAGCGTCTGAGGTCTTCTGAGACTACTTTGAATTTTGTGTTCTTGTGGTATTATTTGATTGAGATGTGTTATATTAGGGGATATGTGAACTGAATTGGGTAATGTGGCGTACATTGAGCTATATGTATATGTTGAGATGGGTAGCTGGGTATATATGGAGATCGATTACGATGGTAGATATTTATGAGGGATTATATTGGAGCGATACATGAAATGGGTTGAAATATGATGCAAGGTATAGAAATATTATGAATATTTGATCTATATATATTTTTTGGGGAAATGTCTTAATAGTTGATGTGGTAGTACGGTGCTAATGAATTTTTATGGCGGAAATTAATTAGGAATAAGGTGATAATTAATATATGATATACTCGAGGAGTGGAGTTGTAAAGAATATCAATGGGTTATAAGTAAGGTTATTGGTTAACTAAGATCTGTGATTATAAGGAAATATGAAATGTGGGTTTGATCGGAAATGATAATTAAGTCAGGGTGAATACAAATCGGTGAATAGAGAAAGAGTTTGAGTTATCTGTTAATAATGTTTAAGTAAGAGTTCGGTGGTTGAGTAGAGTGTGTCTTTTGTGATAGTAATGGTGCTGAGGATGTAAACTCTAGGTTGAAACACTGGAGATGGAATATGGATGAATATGTTTGAGGATTTAAGGAAAGGGCAAATTATACCGGGAGTATTGAGAGGAATTCCTTTGGTGTTAAATTTGAAGTTGTTGATAAGTTGGGGCAATTGTGTGAATTTAAGGGTAATAAAAGGTTAGTTGAGGAGGATTAGTGACATGTAGTGTGAGTTAGAAATTGATAGAGTGGTGTAAGTTGATCTTTAAAATAATTAAAATTTCTCTTGGATGTAGGTAATTGAGGATTTATCCTTTCGGTTGTTACCTTATCTATGTTGATGAAGTATATGGTAATTGATTGTATTTACGTGTGTCTGCGTAATAAGCTTATACGTGGCTTAATAGTGAAATTATGAAATGTTGACTTGAGCGGTGGTTGTGTTTAAAAGTGATACGGGCTATTTATTTTTGTGGTATTCATGTTTAAATTGTATATGATGGGGTGTGTTCAATTGGAATTATATTTGTGTTATGGGGCCGTATCTGTGAATATATTTTTACGAGAATAGTTCTATCTTGAAATTGTTATCGTTAGTATTATGGATACTACGTTGAGATTGTTGTGATTGATATTATATGTGTGATTTGTGAATTTGTTTGATTTGAGGATATTGAGATGAGGTGAGATGTTCGGGGTGAGCTTCTTAGGGAAAAGGATGGTGTTATACATAATGTTATTGTGGTTTTATCTTTGTAAAGTTATTTTATAGTAGTTGTAATACGAGCATTGGTGTGGTGAAATTTTTCTTTGTTTACTGGATTTAATTATGTGATATGGGTAGTATGGTGACACAAAATTATGAGTGGGCCAGTGTCACAGATCTTGGCGTTATGAATTTTAATTTTTTGAGTGGTATTTGGAGGCAATTGAGGATGTTTATAATACTAAGATTGATAATAATAATAACAAGCAGAGCAATAAGATGATAAGCTTGAATAGGGAAAATTGGCCGGTTGAATGTGTTATGGTGTAAGAGAGTCACTGCCTTAAGTTAATTGACATAAGATATTATGGGGAACTCACGAGAAATGAATACTATATTGGGGAAATTTGAGTAGGTGACAAGGTGTCTGATGTTAGTTGATAAGGGCATGTCGGCGAAGGTCTGCGTTGAGTTGCTCGGCCGGATTGGGTTACGAGTAAATTTCGAGGACGAAATTTTATAAGGTGGGTAGATTGTAATAACCCGTTAAAAAAAAAAAAAAAAAAATTTAATTTTTCGGTCGGCGGTGGGACCCGTGAATAGTAAATTTTTTCTCGATGATATTATTTCGTAAAATTTTTTGAGCCGAATCTCATTTATAATTTAGTAGTGATTGCCATGGAAGAAGTTTATCTTTGAAATCGGGTTCGTGGAGATTTAAGTACGATAAGCGGAGAATTAACCGAAACCGAACGGGACTCGAGTTTTTTTAATATCTATTCATACATATCCTCCCAGCATCATCATCATAAATCCTGACTTCATCTTAACCTCATTTTGACCGAAATTAAGCCCCACCACATAAAAAATTTCATTTTTCCGTTTCTCTCTTGATTGTCGCTCCCGAACTCGAGATCGGTTGTAGAATATTGTTCTCCCATTAGATTACTCTTCGAGTTAAGGTAAAATTTCAAGTCTTCCGAGATATTTCTTGGGTTTGAATAGTTGACTTTTTGGTTGACTTTTACATAATTATGAATTTTATATGATAAATCTTAGTTGGTTATGGGTTGCATGGCGTATATATGTGATGAATTCGTGATTTAGAGCTCGTTTGAGGGCGTTAAAGGTCGAGTTGACTTTTCGGTTTCGGTTGAATTTTGAGGTGATATTTTCATAAGACTTTTTAAATGTGTAGGGAGTTTAATTGGGATTATAGTTGTTGTGATGTTAAATCGGTGATTTAAAATTCATTAAAGGCAGTTAGGTTGAAAAAGTAATATTTTCAAGTTGAGATATAATTGATATTTTGGAGTATAGATTGTTAATTAGGGACCTGCTGATTAACTAGAATGACATATAAGTTGATTTGTAATGATAAAGTGATAAGATGGAATTTTAGCGGAAGCGTCGATTTAGTTGTGTCCGATGAGTTTATAGTCGATAGTTTGCCCGTCATGTTAGACCATTTAAGAAATCGTTCGATGAGAGTTGGTAATGTTTATTCTAGGCGTAATTCTTGGTATTAGTTCACGGTACACTTTCTAGGTGTTGCTTGGAAGGCCTTGACAGCAGGGAAGGGGCACGTTCGTGTCAGCGTTCTTAGTGAGACTTTTGTATTAGCTAGTAGAGGTGAGAGTACTTATCTGCGTGTATTACTATATGTACTTCTTTTAAATGGTATTACCATCACTTGTCAGTATAATTATGTGTAAAGGAGTGTACGAGGTCTTTGTAATATAATTATGTGTGAATGAGTATATGTCCTTGTGATACGGAGATGGTATACATGTAATGGTTATGCGATTATGTGTGAGCCTAATATGATTATGTGACTCTGATGCAACGGCGTTGAAGGCTGGTTTGAGGTAAGTGATAGCTGAGCTCCCTGACCTTATATTTACGTATTATGTGGCCTTGACATTTATGTGGCTTTGTCGGCACTTGTGGTATTGTGTGGCCTTGTGACACTTTGTGGTATGTGGCCTTGTCGGCCAGTGGTATTTATGGCCTTGTCGGCACTTTGGTATTTATGTGGCCTTGTCGGCACTTGTGGTATTTATGTGGCCTTGGCGGCGGTTGTGATTGATTTACGATTGTGTGATGTATTAGTTGTGTGCTTTGCTATTGTTGGGAGTAAAGTAGTTGGTTATTGAGAGGTGTTGGCTGGAGTTATGTATGACTTTGAGGTGACTTGAGTATTAGGATATGACCTATAGTTGAGATGCAGGGAGTTAGGTGACTCTCCTTCCTTGCGGGGATATGTATTGTTGTATTATTTTATCTTTACGGTATAGCGTCAGATATGATTCTCTTTGATCATTTCTTTGTGTGTAAAACGAGGTGTACTATCACTACAGGTATAGCGTGCGGTTTGGCCTATACTACGGTATAGCGTGCGGTATGATTCTCTTTGATACCGGCTTTCTTTGTGTGCATTGTCGAGGTGGCCTATCTTCTGGTATAGCGTGCGGTATGATTCTCTTTGATCGACAACGTGTGCGTTGTCGGTGGCCCACATCTTCTGGTATAGCGTGCAGTTTATTTTATACTACGGTATAAGCGTGCGGTTTGGCCCTATACTACGGTATAGCGTGCGGTATGACTCTCTTTGATTACTTTCTTTGTGTGCGTGTTGATGTGGCCCACTATCTTTACGGTATAGTGCGGTGTGCCTTATACTTTGGGTATAAGTGCGGTGTGCCTTATACTATGTGTATAAGTGCCGTGTGCCTTATACTTTGTGTATAAGTGCGGTTTTGGCCTTATCTTTGCGGTATAAGTGCGGAGTGTTGATTTGTCCATTCCTGGAGTAGGCAGTTGAGTATATGTAGAGTTTTTAGTAGTTGTTGAGTCTACAATGATTTCATTTGGGTGATTGTATGCTTATCGGAACCCTCTATTCTATATTCATGTGTTATGTCGAGAGACTTCCTGTGGAATTGTGTTGTATGACTTTATCAGGTAATCCTGTATATATGTATTTTATTCATATTTGACTACGATGTCTATTCATAATCTTGTTGTTGTGCTAGCAATGATGCTTTGATAGTTATACTTCATTTTTAAGCGTCGTATGTGTGACTATTTTCTTGAGGATAAATTGTTTATTTTCGGTTGTAGCCTTCTGCATTCTTGTCTTTTTGTTAGATATTTCTATATCTTAAGTGGGTAATGGATGAGGTACCTTTTGAAGGAGAACATTAGGAGGCCGTATAAGCCCGAAGTTTATGCTAATCTGTCGATGATAGTGTTGATGATATTATATATATATATGGTGGACAACTGAATTCAAATGTCTTCCAAATAAATCTTGATCAACAGCGACGTGCCATGGAGGTAAATAAGTTCCGTATACTAAATGGAAAATACGGGAAGATAAATGCGTACTTAGGTTATCTAGTTAAAGGAATATATTACTCAGTCATATTAAAATGCATATATTTGGAAGGTCTTAAAGAGGCATTAGTTTGTCAGGAGGAATATGATTGTAAAATGGGGGAGTGAAATGCTTTAAAGTGAACTAAAGATAAGTGATTGAGTTGTATATCATGAGTTATGAGAGGTTAAGATATATGTTTAAGTTATTGTGTGTTTGAGGTGTATATTATATTGGGAATTAGGCTATCTTCGGAAAGATAATAGATAGAGAAATACCTCACTTGTAATTAAGGTGTCTTTGTGACTAAGTTGTTGACGTAGTGTGGGTTATTAATTGTTGGGTTGAAATGGCAGAAGGATTTTATTTTGTGGCGAGTAACCTATAAAATAATACTCTTGGGAGTATATAGTCTCTAAATAGGTGAGAAATCTAAAAATTTCTTATTCGATGCGTCGGGTGGGTTAACCACATTGCTATTTATTTTCACTCGGCTTTTAGGCGACTCCCTATTCTTTATGGGTTATTCTGGATGACCGATATGCATTGGCAGTAAACACGTGCCGAATGGCGTTGGTGGCGAAGACCTCAGCCAGTCCTTACTTTTATCTTAGCGAAGTTTTACGTTGTATATAATTATTATTATTGACTCGAGGTTGTATATGAATTGTTTTGATGTGTATTTATGATATGATTTCAGTTGTGTATTATTGATTTGTTCACCCGATGGACGAGTTGTATGGTTTTATTTATGAGGTAAAACGAGTCATTTTTATGGTTATCGAAAAACCGTTGGTGACTCACGATAATACGAGGTTAGTGACGGTCCCAACTTCGAGGAGGCCCACAGGCGAATAGATTACAAGTAATTTACATCAAATTCTACTTTTACATTAGGGAAATGGCAACCAAAAGGGTTTCGGTCGTTTTCTTAGCCATCATTTGTGCTCAGTTATTGACAACAACTATAGCTAATTATGATACAGATTATGATTAGTGTAAGGGATATTTGCATGATTAGTTCTATTTTTTAATTAATATTTTCATTTTCGAGAAACCTTACACATGAATACTTTTTTTATACTTTATTCATTTTAATAAATTTAAATATTAAAATCATTTGTCTTAAAAGTATTTTCATTGACTTCTTTAATACATTTCATAATAGTGTGTGAAAAAATATTTAAGTAACTAGTGACGTTATATTATTATTCACATGTACAAGTAGTCCATTTCAATGTATGAAATCCAAATTCACTTTCATTTGAGTTTTTATATCCATAGGTCATATTGGCCCAGAAATCAAATGTCGAGGACAATGCTGCAAGAAACTTCGTGCCGATGGAAAATGGAGGTGGTGTTGTTGCGGAGGAGAAAATTGTTGGACTGATGAGGTAGCTTGGAGAGTGCGTTGTTTCCCCTTGAACAACACCAAAGGGAGGAACTTGTTATTTTGAAATACATTAATTTATAGAGTTAAATGAAGTGGATGATCTCTTGCAAGGCACCGCCTTAGCTTTACTGAAATGCCAAGGGTACTATAATTTCTTTGAAACTTGTAATAATAAGCCCTATGTTTTAGCACGATAATACTATTGATGTAGACTCCTTGAACTCTTATATTTTGTATTAGAAGGGATTCCCATCTCATTTTTGTTGTCTCATTTCCGGATATATCACTAAAAATATGACAAGTTTACTTCTTTCTTTTAATTAGTCCCCATTATCTTAATCTATAACAATATAACATATATCCCTATATTAGAATTTGACACCCAAAATAGGATAGGTGATCGTACACCATTTTGTGTCCATCAAACTTTAAAAAACACGTAGGCGGATAAAATTTTAGATGGTGTCAACTTTTGTCATGGAAAAGCTCAATATGGAAAATGTTAAAAAAATACTCTCTTAGAGGATCTTTGCCTAAACTTATTTTTTATCAAAATAAATTTATAAGTTGATTTGGCTAAAAATAAGTTGAAAGAAGTATTTGGCTAATTTCAAATTAAAAAATAGCAAATTTTAACTTTTTAATCAATTTTTTTTCCAAACATAAGTTAGTTTTGACCAAATAATTTGCCATTTACCCCTCGATATTAAACTTTATAACTTATTTACCTATTTAATAATTATAAAGATATAATTTTGAATTATACCAACTTTTAGCATTTTAGTCTTTATTGAAAAAAATAAAAATAAATAAATATTATATTTTAATCATAAATATATTTTTAGAGGTTAATTATTTTTATTCTTTCATATATTAAATTACTAATTTATTTATATCATAAAAAGCATAAAAATATATATATATATATATGGATATAAATCATTTTACTTTTTCTATAACTTAAATATTTTCTATCAACTTAAATATTATTATTATCTAAACATATAAGAAAAAAAATCTTATAATAAATTATATTAGTCAAATAAGTCAAAATAAATTTGTGGCCGGCTTATAAGCAGGCGGCTAATTACACATACAACTTGTCTTCCTTCTTGGGCCTCCTTTAATTTTCTGTGTTTAATTTATATTGACATGTTTAGTTATTTCTAAAACTTTGTAAGATTAGGTAAGTGTGATTTGAGAATTTGAGAAGACGAAGTGTAAGATAGAACTAGGCTGATTGAAGATAATACCAAAAGGTGTCGATCCGATATCCTTCCATTTCGAGCGGACAACTTAGTATTCCGAAGAGGTCGACCCAGTAGTAGAGTACATTTAAAAAAAAAAAAATCATTTTCATCTGATGAGAATCGAACTTCGAGGACCTCAAGTCACTTGAAGGCTTCTAACAAACTAGACCATTCGATGTTGTCTAGCAAGTAGAATGCGTGTTTAGACTATTCAACACGATGTATTATTTTTTTTATATGTTTAATATTTATATATATTTTATATATTATCCCTAATCAGTTGAAAAAATTATTAGAAAGAATTATACAAAATTAACGCATTGGACATTGTGAATAAAAAATTCAAAACCACCAAAAAATTAATATATTTAATTTTAATTTATGTACTAATCAGTTATTTTAGTTTCCTAGAAGTATTTGTGTTTTAAGAATAAAATATTTTAGAAAATATTTAAACAAAATGAAATTACATTTTCTAACATATTAAAATGCAGTACATATTGTCAAATTTAATATTCTTATGAATATCAAGAGTTGATTGATTATTTTACTTCAAGAAATACCAAGACAATTTCAATTTTCAAACGATTTTTTTAAATAAAAAACTTTTAGTGAATGTTAAGAATAGTTTATTGAATGAAACTAATTGCATATTAATATAGGTACTTATTTTTATTATTAATGTAAAAAAGAATATTATTACAAATTTTAATAAAAAGGACACCGATTCAGTCTAGCCATGGAGATCCCCATTGTTATAAGGCGGCAAAAATTATAAGGTATATTTATTAAGCCGCAAGTTATAGGTGACCTACTTTGATATCGAATTAACTCATGCTCGACATATATGTTGATGGAGTTGGCAAAAAATTGACCAAAAAAAGTTGGTAACTTAAATACTCCGTAATAGATTTGATATGAGTGAAACCGATATCTGAATTCGATATTTTGATATTGTATGTTTCACCGTAAACTAATACAAAGGTTGAATCAAACAAGTTACTAGACTCGAATTCTCATAATCATCAACAACGTATCTAGATTTCGAGACTCTAGAAAGCAGTAATCAAAACATCTTGAGGGGATGATAAAAAGAGGTGGATGCTTGCGCATAAATAAAATCTAACATTTGTTTGATTACTAACTTAACCCGTGAAATAGGGACCCTCGAAGCTTTTGGTAAACTTACTAAGGAGATAAACTATCAATCTTGATGCATCGGTTCCATTAGTTGGCATGTCGCATTACGATGTAAATATGTAAAAGAATCCGATTTTAGCATTCGAATCAAATGGATCGATAATAATATATGAAGGTATTAAGACCTCTAGATCGAGACAATGACATGACCATTAAGAAGCGTATGAAATTAATCTCCGTCGTTAAGGCATTTTAAAGAAAATCATAGAACAAATAAGAAGTGACGAAACACGCGAGAATAGTAACTTTTTTAGTAAAATGATAATTTTTGCTCTTAATAAAAGGCTTTTCACCACACAATACACTTTGCGGAGAATGGGGGAGGGGCAAAATAATTATTTCACGCTGAAGCAAATACTATTTGGGTGTAGTATTATAACTGTTTTCAACCAAGATCGGCGCGGTAACTATAGTTCTAATAACTATCTTGAGATAGTTCCTTAACACTGTGATATTAGCATAGAACTCGGCACTTTTTTCTAGCAAGCGTAGTGCCCGAGGTCAAGAAGGGATCCAGTCCTAAATTCTTAAAACAAGAATGTATGGCTAAAAGGCTGCTATGACATCTCGTTCTAATCTTGGATTCGAGAATGAGCGACTTATCCAGCTATGGGAATCATATCGCTTCCGATTAACTTGAGAAGTAGAAGGTGAGTCTTTTAACATTGGAACAACGATTTAGACTTGGGCTTAAGCTTTTGATTTAGGTGGCATAGCCTTAGATTTAGATGCGGCTTTTAGTCATGGCATAATGAAAATAAAATAGCCACTACTTATGACGACAAAATAATTGTAGCCTGGTGGGGCTCGATATACCGCAGCAACGGTAAAAGCGAGGAATATGAAATGATGTTTGCCGTTCCTACGTCAGCCGAACACACTCGAAATTGCTTATGCCACAACAAGCGAATTATTTGCATGCTTGTAAGGAAACAAGCAAGTCTATCTCTTGCTTCTTAGTAAACAAGCGAATTTGCTTATAAGAGAACTAGCAACTTAATCTGGTTCATAAGAAAATAAACATTACACTAATTCGCTTGTCAACTAACAAACATGTTATTAGATTTTTTGTTTTCATATAAAAATATTGTTATAAAATAAATTAAATAATTAATCATATTTAAAGAAAAATGTAAATTAATCAAATAAGAATGAATTAAATAATTAATTATATAAGTATGCATTAGAGTATTAATTACATAAGAATGAATTAAACAATAAACAACATAAAAATGCAATAAATAATTAATTACATAACAATGGATTAAATAATTAATTACATAAGAATAAATGAAATAAATGAATTAAATAAGGAATGAATTAAGTAATTAATTAAGAAATAATTAATTTAATTAATTATTATACGAATAGATAGAATGCAAGATGAAAATAAAATAAATAATTAATTACATAAGAATGAATTAAATAAGTAATTACATAAGAATGAATTATATAAGAATGAATTAAATTAAGATGATTCGGTAACAGTTAATTAAAATGAATTAAATAATTAATTAAAATGAATTAAATAATTAATTACATAAAAAAATAATTAACTAATTAATTTTTTAAAATGAATTAAAATAATTAATTACATAAGAATGAATTCAATAATTAATTACATAAGAATGAATTAAATAATGATGAGAATAGGCGTCTTGACTTGATATCTGCAGGCGGGCGTGGTTCGTCCCCCACCGTGTAATGTCTTGCGTTGAATAAGTTGATTATAGCTCTATATTGAATTTCTAGCGGCGAGATGAAAGCGTCACCGTCCGATTTCCCGTCTGATGCTATCGGATGGATAGGATGATCAATGTTGATGGTATTAATAAAATTTCTGATTAAAATTTGACAAATTAGTATACAATATGTAAACGAAGTGATTCAAAATTTGAGAGAGATTGAATCTTATCAATATAAAATGATGGCATGATAGTAAGGAACCAAGCAAATTGATGGCATGATAGTAAGGAACCAAGCGAATTGATGTCATGATTGTTAGAGAAGAAGCGAATTAGTGGAATGATTGTAATGAGGAATCAGCGGCGAGGTTAGGTTAGCAAAATTTGTTCGTTGCTTTAACTCAAAAGCAGTAAACTCATTTCGTGCTTGTTATGAAACAAGCGAACTTATTCATACCTTGTATAAGACAATCAAACTCATTTATTACTTGTTATGAAAGCAAGCGAGGAACTTGTTTCTTATAAAAACAAGCGAACTTGTTCTTATAAAACAAAAGCGAGCTTCATTCCCAATGATTCTTTATAAAACTAGCGAAACTCCTTGAATACTTGTTGGCGGAAATAAACTTGAAAATTATATCCATAAATCTAAGCTGTCGGACGTCGTCATTATTTCAATTAGTTTAGCGTTTACTTTAAAATTTGAGATTATCGTTTTTATTTAACGAGTAAATATGAATGTTTTCATGAAATTGTTGAGATTATGTTATAAATATTATGAATTGAGATTATGTCTAAAATATTATGAAATTATTGTGATTATGTTATAAATGTATTAATTGATATTATATGTATTAGTGAGATAGTTGTGCATGTGGATATTTTATTACGCGAAAATGAAAGTAGTATGGTAACAAAACTTTTAAACTTATTATTAAAATTATATTATTAAAAGTACCTGCATCATATTATAATATAAATCAAAAGTATAATTTATAAATTTACGTGAAATAATTAATTATTTTATTTATTATCTCGGTTTAAATGTTTGAAAGCGTAAACTCTTGCGTCACGTATTTCGTACATTTACTAGTAATTATAATAATAAGTAAATAATAATAGCACATACTTTAGTTTGTTTTTAATAGGTTGAATACATGGAATTTAAAAGTTTATTTAGAAATAAGCGAGACATCGAAAACAGCTACTTTCAAATTGTGGAAGTAGTCCCCGACAAATTTCACAATGTAATAAGTATTTGTACTTTGATTGATATATCGATAAACACCTTTTAAAATATTTGAGAGGTGCTAGAGCAATTTTTTTTGAATTTTGATGATTAACAAACTGGCACCAGTTTACTTTTTGTGTTTTTGTAAGGGCGTATAGCAAGTAGAACATGATTGTTATGTAATAACGCCGAATAAGTTTCATGTTTGATATCTATTAGCGTTAGCTTTTTCAACTGTTTGTTTCACAAAAGCGAGGAATTACATTTTTATTTCACTACAATGTCGTAGTAATAATTCGCTTGTTCTTATTAAGCATCTGGGAAAATCCAATTCTTTTAATTTCTTCAACAAGCATGGGGCGTGTTCGTTGAAGAGTGTTTAAGTAATTTCTCTCTTTATTTTACTATTTTAATGTAACACTTGACTTCAATCATGAAATTCATAAAATAATAAAGCCAATTAAAAATCACGATGTTAAATCCCAAGCTTAACGAAAGTGAAATAGAAGCAGGGTTACTAAAGAAAATCAAACCCGTTAACTGCCAGAAGTGAAAAAAAAAAACGAAGAGAATAGCATTAGCGAGGTGGCGGAAAATCGGTGAAAGCGGCGTGCCAGGGAGGCTGGTGTGGGCTGCGTCCCGTAGCGACTTAGGGGTTGGGGGAGCGAGCCGGTTGGAGGAGCGGCCCCGAGGGAGGGAGGGGTGGCGGCTCGGGTGGGTGAGATTAGGGTTAAAGAAAGTGAAGGGCAGCGAAGAGAGAATATGGGGGGTAGGGAGGGGTGCTCGCGTATTTTCACTTTTTTCCTTTTCCGTTTTTTATTGGTTTAAATTAGAAATTTGGAGATCATTAAAACTTAGCAAAATTTGGCGATGGTAACTAGAAGGGGTAGGCTTTACGTCGGACGGTATCCGGAGGAATGATTTTCACCTTGCCGTTTTTTATTTTCCTTTTTTTAAAACCTGAAAAAAATGTAAAGCCACAAAATAAAAAATGGATTGACTCCCACCAGAGTGCCGTATTTAACGTCGGCGAGACGGGGTTGCACCAATTAAGGTTTCAGAAATCGGCAGTGATAATGACTTTTCCATAAGGTGTTCCTACAAGTAAATTGCTTTCAAGCAATGACCATTGACACTTAAATATGTCTTAAAGTTTGTCAAATTTTCTACTTATTGGCTCCATTGGGAGTTCACTTTTTCACTAAAAATGGGCCTTTACATCTTGATTTTTAGCTTCCACAGGAAATAACCGCGAGATGAGTTAAATAATAAAACTTTCATACTTGAGTCCAAATTCTTTCGCCTTTATCGACTTGTCATGATAATACTTGGTCTTTCTCCTTAAAGATCTTTCATTCTCATATTCATCAACCTACGACTTCCTCGAGTTCATTCAATTGGAACTTCACTTTCTTTACTGCTACATCCGTATCAAAGTTGAATTCTTGATTGCCAACCATATGCTTCTCAATTCAACGGCAAATGGAAAGCTTTACCATAAACTAGTGCAGCCCAGGGACTAGTACCCGATAGGTAATGGCGTAATGGCGTTCTCGAAATCCCTTGTCATCGCGTTCAACCCCGACCCGATCGCTTTCGTTTTGGGTTCGCCGTCTTCTTTAACACATCTTTAATTTATGCGTTGAAATTACCGTTTCGGCGGCACGTGTGCGTAGATGATATGTTAAAGCGACACGATGGTTAACATTATATTTCTTACAAGCGGTATTGGGGAAGAATTGCAAAATGTTTATCCCGTCAGCGATAGGAACTCACAGAGGTTCAGCGTAGAAAAATTATATCTTCGAAACTTAGCACGAGCTTTGCTATGATTAGTCTTAGTAGCTGTGCCTCACATCCATTTAGATACATAATCAATATGACAAGGTATGTATATTCAAAACACTGGGAATTTGGGGAAGGACCCGCGAAGTCAATTTCCCATTTGATAGCAACAGAATATATTCAAAACCCCTTGAAATTTGGGAAAGGACCGTGAAAGTCGATTCACGTACATCCAAACAACCCGACAACGAGGTTACTGCTAAGGCCATCTCGTTTCAACTGCGAGGTTACGGTTCTTTGACATGTCGCTTAATGCCATAGCATCTTTAAGCCGCGCGATGGCCGATGGGAACTAGCTTTTTGAAGCACCTTTAGGTACGTCTTCTTTACCTCCAAAATGACATAAACTTAATGCATGACGATTCAAAGTATAACCCCGATCTCGGGTATATCTGCTTTGATAATACGTCGGGGACAACGTTTGAAGAGATATGGAGTAGCACCGGTAAAAGGTGCTGCTTGCACTTTGATAAGAATCTCTCTTGCTCTATGAAACTTCAGCTTCGGAAGAGTGATACTTGATGCGAGAAAATTTACTATATCGAGGGGAACCGTGGCTCGACTCCGTCTGGCTTATAAAGTTGTTAAGTAATGGTAAACTTTTCGTTGATGGCTATCACGTTTAGACCCTTGAAAATTATTAGCACCCAATACAGCTGCTAATCTAGACAAATGATCATTTCGTTGTTCTCGCGCCGCTTTTTATCATAATTACTAGATCAAACTCTTGTAACAAGAAAATCCATCTAATCAAAGCGAGTTTGGCATCTTTTTATTTAACAAAGTACTTTAATATAGAATGATGATATAAACAATGACATGTAGAACTAGTAAATAAGAGCAGCTTATCTAAAAGCGAAAAAAAAGCGACAAGCAATTCTTTACAGGTTGTAGTATAATTTATTTGTGCATCATTCAAAGTTCTACTCGCATAATAAATCACCACAAGTAACATGGCCTTTTATCTAAGAGCGACAAAAGCGTGTCAGGCGTCGCGTCAACTCAAAGGCGACCAATTAGGGGCAACAAATGAGGGG
Source organism: Lithospermum erythrorhizon (assembly GCA_019722365.1). Taxonomy (NCBI): domain Eukaryota; kingdom Viridiplantae; phylum Streptophyta; class Magnoliopsida; order Boraginales; family Boraginaceae; genus Lithospermum; species Lithospermum erythrorhizon. Next base: position 15,239 of record JADFUC010002290.1, read on the forward strand.
CGGTGGTCAACTAACTAACGATACAAAGGCATTGATACATTCTTGAAGCTAAACACAAATTTTACATCTTTAGCTAAAAGGTCAAATAGGGTTCTGAGACTTTTTGAAAAATCTTTTATCGACTTAAATGCATGTTAAAAACCATTAAGTACTTTTAGAGTGACAACTTATGACTTAAAGTGATATTAGTCTCAATAGCGGCGTTTGAGCACATTCAAATTATCGAGGAGTCAATCCTGGAATGAGTCTCCAAAAGGCAGGGAGAAATCATCCATGAACACACAAATAAACCTTTCGATCATATACGAGAAAATGGATTAATACGTCTTTACATGAAATGTCGCAGTGCGTTGCATAAATCGAAAGACATCACGTGATATGCAAAGTTAGAAAGGACAAGTGAAGGTAGTCTTACCAGTCCTCAAGAGCTATGGGTATTTGAAAATGCCGAGCCAATCCATCCCAGAAAGCGAGCGTGTCACACTTGACCTGCCGGCGTTTGATCCCGGTGAAGGATAAGGAAAATGGTCTTTTTAGTGACATAATTAAGTTTCGAAAATCAATGACCATTCACCGACCATGTCAGCAGCAGTTTGCCGCAGCTCATTTTATCATTTAATACCATAATTATACCCGATTTTCTTGGGCCTGATGTAATGCCGACCTTAATGTGTATACATGTGTGTGTGTGTGTGTGGTGTGTGATATGTTTGATAAGATTTGATTGGTACTACTAAATACCGTCGAATCGTCTTAACTTCGAGCTCATCTATAAGAACTTCGTTGTTAAAGCGTGCTTGACACGGGGAGCCAATTCTAGGATGGGTGACCAGTGGGAAGTTTCTCGGTGAGCACGTGAGTGAGAGGACAAAGCGTCTTTGCGGAAAAGACCAAAGTAATGGTGGTTTGAGGAGAGCTGAGGAAGTCAAATCAAATCTAATAACGTGATGTGAGCCGAGGCAGGCGTCCCTATTTATGAAGCTGAGGGCTAACCGACTTTATTAGAAATGGGATAGATCGTACATCGTCGAGCTTTAAAAGAAACCTCGATGCAGCCTGCTTTCAATTTGGGTTAGGCCTCGAGTCGAGCTTTCGCGGAAATGCTTGGCATGTCTCCGTGGGGATCTTTATGCATACAAGCCCGATGGGCTAATCCCCTTAATGTACACTTGAGGTCCCCAGCAAGCTCAGCGATTCTCATAGCGCCTATTAGACTTTCTTCTGTAACGGGGAATAACTCCTTAGAAATAACAATTTGGAAGAGTTTTAAATTTAGTTCCAAGAGATAACTCTGGCCCCCAGGTGAACATGCTTAATGGTTTAGCTCGAGCTTAGGAGGTGAAATTACGAGAAGCCCGCAATCTTAGAATTAAAAATTTCCTGGAATCTGGCTTGGAGATTCTCAAAAAGCTAAACATGAGTTTTTGTCTGAACCTTCTTTATGCGTTACCGCCTGATCTCATCCATGATCATCTAAAGTGGGGGCTAACTACAGCTTATCCGTGTTACCCGACCATAAAGCTTTGAAAAACTCTGCGACTTAACTCTTTGACACTATAACATGTATTGGGCTTCAAATGGGGCAAACTCATGGACTTATTACAAAAAATTAAATTGTTTGGTCAGCAGCGAGGGCGTGGTTAGTTTCCCGTTACGCATCGATTAACGTTACAGTGGTTGCCATGAATGGCCTCCACAACAGGAATGGGAGGAGGTCGTATTGGCCAGAATGATGTTCCATCATAAAATGACAAAATCTGGCTGGAATAATCCAATTTATATATTTGAACATAACGTAAATCTCTTATACCCATAGAATATTTTTCTTGAGCAGATTACGACCAATTGTAAGGTCTAGTAGTGGGTTTTTAATTCCTTTAGTCCCAATTGTAGATACAAAAAGTAAAGGTATGATTTATACTAGCGCCCAAATCCTATGGCCTTAGCTATTTGAGAATTCCCAATACTAATATAATCATGTAAAATGACGAGATCTTAAAATAGGTGAAGTCGGAGTTTTAAGCACAACATTAGCCATTTCAGAAACAAATACCTTTCCATTTGGCTCATATTTCCTCTTATTAGAACTAATATCCTTAAAGAATTTAGCATAAGAGAATATTCTTAATACGCATTCAACAATGGTAAATTAACATGCAAACTTTAGACAAAATATCCGCCAAAGTTCATAGAAAGAGCACACTATCCATTTTTACTCGAAGTAGGAGAACTTTTTAGGAATGAATGTGGTGGAATATGGTTTCACCGTCTCTTCGTCTTTTTCTCTTACGAGGTAACCCTTGCTCCTCACGTAGACTTGCCTAACACGATACTCTGTTGTCTCGTTGTTTGCCACGCTGCTTTGTCTCCATGAGCACAGAGTATCAAGAATCTTCCACGATCACCGTAGTCATGATAGCTTTTGCTTTTGTCGAGACTTCGGCTAATGGACCATCCCAAAACTCCAAATTCCTATTTGATTTCATATTATTCTAATTATGTGATTAGCGATTCTTTAGCATTTGTAAGATATATTTTATTGATCTACACTAGGTGCGTCGTTAGTCTTTGTTATTCAACTTTTGCCGCCGTTTATTCCTTGAGAAATTGGAGTGATTCCTCCGCCCGTGATTGTAGGTGTTTGAATAGGGATCATTCCTCATTCTTGAATTGTATCCATTCATGGCATTTGCTTGATAGACATATCGAATAACCGTGAGGAAGAATACATATTGGCCGAGCACTGCGTAGGTGATCGTGTGAACTCATAAATAACTCCTTAATGCGCCTCTGCGCAAGTGCCAATACATTCACATCGATGTTGGAATTAGAATTGATTCCATGTACTCCTCTAGTATTTGCTCCCTAACGCCTACTTGATTAATGGTAATAATTCAAAAATTTCTTGAATCTCTTCCAGGCATTGAAAATGCTTTCATTAGAGGTGCACCTCATTTAGATTGTCAACCATGCGTTTGATGTGTAGGAGTGGAGACCATCATAAAAAATATGAGTGTTGCGATTCATATGGTAAAATATGATAGGGACACTAAATCAGCAACGTAGAAAATGATCTCCATTACCTCGTGGAAAGACTGTGAAATCATCTTTAGTAAAATTGGAAATTTTCTTCCTGGAAGTAATTTAGCTACATTGCATATGTATAAAATTTTTCCACAAACTTCTCATGCATCTCTCCTTCCATGTGTGAATAGGCGAGGGGTATAGATAAAAACCATCGATAATTTGCATCTTTGAGAAGTATATGGAGGCATCTTGAGTTTCAAAGAGCTCATGTGTTTACTCCACGAATTTAGTTTGGGGAGGCCATCCACCGTTGCCACCAAACTCATTTAAGAAGGTATTAGGGTCTTTAGTAAGCGATCCATGAAAAGTTGGCAAATTGTGGAAGTGGAAACTTTTTCAGCTCATAATTTTTAGTTGCGTAATCGGAAACGTGCAGAGGAGTGATCCATTTACCCTTAGCGATGACAATCTTTCATCGTCTTCCTATTTGTTGGATTGTCATTATATTAGGAGCTCGAGAACTTTTAGCACCTCTTCGCTTCCGATCACTCAAATATCACGATTCAAGGAGGTAATAAATTAGGACCCAATAGAGAGCGTTGACAGCATCTGCCTTGTAAAATCACAGCTACGAAAAGGATCAAACACCAAAAACAATACAATTATAGACTTGAAATTAAACATACTAACAATTTAAGTAAAATCAAATTCCTCGAGCAACGATGCCGAATTTTGATGGAACAAATTATATTCCTTACCGAAACACAGTCAAATAGTAATATGATTGCTCAGTAAGGGTAGAATCACATGCGAAAAAACTTGTTTGCTTAAATTACTTCTAATTGAAAATGAAAACAAAGATTGGAATGATTGAATTTAAAATAAATAAGCTTAAAGCGAACTATGAAATTAAAATGGATAAACTTATGGATTAAAAGGATTACGGGGTATTGATTTACTTTACTTGATAGTATTTTTCTACCCAAATAATTGGAATTATCGACACTGGAGTCCGATTTCTCGTTAGTTGGTACTCATAGGTTAGTGGGTACTTGAAGTGTTTCTAATTTAATTATTTCACTGTAATGCTAGTGAAATTAATTAGCGCTAAACTTTGGCGCGAAAATCTATTAGAACGATTAACACGTTCGCCTTCCGTATAACGACTCACTTAATCAATTAATTAAGTGATACGGTAATACTGGGATGGGGGCTCACATGGTACTCGAGGGATTTTCATATAAAAAATTGGCCAAATTTTTAAAACAATCAGTCGAGGTAGCATTCTTAATATAGTGTAACTGACCACGCCCAGTGGGCCCACGAGGTTGGGGACCGTCGTCAAGCACGAATAATCGAAAGTCGCCGATGATGGATGCTTGATAGAAAAATGACTTCGTTTAACGGTAGGCAAAGCTACTACAACTTGTCAAATCGGGTGAAGCTGCTTGGCCTTCTGACAAGCTGACTTATGATATAAATCTGGCGGGTTTCTGACATATAATTATTATATCTGACAAAACTCCAAAGAAAATAAAAAGTATATTGGGGGTCTTTGATGCAATCGCCCGTCTTCGTAGGTGCGTAACTACTCGGCCAAAGCATCTGGAGTCGTCCCATGACAACCTGGCGTAAGGCCGTCGTGGGGCAGGGGCAAGTATGGTGAGTGAATACAAATATCACAAAAGTAATCCACCAGCTGGCGTACACGAGGATAACTCGAGTTCGACTACCTGCTCCAGCAACTCTACGCGCGAGTATTATATATGTTGCCTATCCTGCTACTCGGCTGATAAATCTTTAACTGAACTTTCCATTAACGGCGAATACCAAACCCTCGCGTCAACCAGCTTACTCGGAGTGTGACTTAATCACCGGGAAATATCTAATATACAACTCTAGCAGCGCAACAACTCGTATAGCGACTCAATGATGTTCATGGCGGGATACCTTATACGTACAATCTCGCTTTACATAACCTACGCTGAGTGCTTATCTGCCAGTTCACCCAAGTGTTATAAATCATGATCACTTAACTGTTGCTCGAAATATTTCATAATGCGGAATCTCATTGGTTAGATTTATCTTTAATACAACTAATGACGTATGTCTTAGAAGTAGAACCAACTCAAGCATCGAATTATCTCCCCCAAATTCTGGTTTAGTATAATTGAACTTGTGCAATGGTATGGCGTCGTGATTGGATCATAACATATACTGACACATTTTGAATCTAATTTTCCACCACATGAAATATCATCAGCATCGTCTATAGATGGCGTAAACTTAGTTTATAATGTTCTTGCATACCCTAATTCTCGTTCAAATGTTATCACCGACCATCTAATCGGCACAAGGCTTTTTAACCTTGAAGAATGTAGCGATGAATACCCGACCTAGGATCCTGAAATCACGATAATGTGAACTGTCAGCCCGATGCCAATTCGACATGGTGTACGACAACCTCTAATGTAATCAATGCAATATCCATGAGCAGTAAATGAGTCTGCTAAAGCATATAATTGAATCATAAAACATATCCACCAACGCTTAAAAAGTCTAACTTGACATATAATACAATAAAGGCCAAGACTGCAACCGCAATGACCCGATGACGTGACTATGACTATACCGTTCCTTCGATGGAGCTCGGCAACTCCACTTGTGACTCGTCGGCATGATGGTATCGGCTGGAGCCCAGCTTTCGACAATGGTGTCGACTCGACAATAGTATCGACTGCAAGCGACTCAAATATTTCCAGCGAGGTGTATTTCGGCTCAACCACCTGATATAGAAGTCCAGGTTTTGCAGCCTAATGCGCATATAATCCAACCTCGGCCTGCGGGGAGAAACTTATGCCGTCGACATAAAGCTATCACACCCGAATGCGTAACGAGTGCGAAGCTCAATCGCGAATCGTTACTGTGCAGGCGCGACTCGCCAAATGTCGTCTTGCGGAGCGAGCGAAATGCACGGGACAAATCAACTCAGCGAGCCTTATCAACTCAACCGACAACATCGGCTAAAAATAGCTTTCGCCACACTTTGCTTTCGCACCTAATACGACTCGGCGCCGCCTGAAAACATCTATCGACTAAAGCGAGACCACCGGCCGCGAAACGGCCACGAGGAAATAACAACTTTTCGCAACGCCCAAAAATCATACATTGCGGGAGGCAAATACAACTGACGAGAAACTTAGCGATCAACTATATATATAACCAACAGCATTTCACGCATCATACCGTATAGTGGAATAACGGTGAACATATCCGCAGGGCAACCAAGCAAGTACAACGAACATATGCTTATACATGCGATAAGTAAAACTCCATTGATTGTTACTCGCTTGGTAGCTAAAATAAAACTCCACGCCTTGTCCTTGTGGCGGACGCTTTACCCGTGATCGGCGCTAAAACATTCAAAATTATAATTAATAGCATAACACAACTAATAATATAATATTCTACTACGTATATGTCTACGTACGATACCCCCGAAATAACCCGACAAAGTTCCCAGGCAACCTTATTCCCAGCAGGATTCATGACGCTTTCCTGTTAATGGTCGAGGTCCAGTTACTGGTTTCAAGGTCCGCGTTCGATATTAACAACTAATCTGTCGTTTCATGCGTAACAATCTCAATCCATTCTTGTATCCGAAACTTCTGGCTTCCATATAAGTTCACCAAATCACCTCAATCGCCTTACACCAAAACAAACCTAAACATCCCAGTCGAGAATGCCTTCTATCATTTAAACATCATTTAGAAAAAATACAAAGTCAACTATCCTTTCCTCAGTTTCAGCCCCATAAATCGATAATTATCAAAGCTGTTATCACGATAATCTAAGCTTAATGATAGATACATAACACTAATAAACATGAAACTCACAGAGTGGCTCAAATTCTCCAAAGTCAACATCCTACAGCTCGAGAAATAACAAAGATTTGAGAGCTTTCTGCATAATGGCCAAAGAGAATGTCTAGGGGAATCTCGAAAATTCGCAGGACAAAATTTCGCTTGAATGAAGAAAATTGAAAAAAAATTTGAGTGGCTTGAGGAATTTAAAAATTAAGATGGAGGAAGAAGAATATGATTTTAGGATGATGATGACCCAACTTAAGGATAAGTATAAAAGGTCTCAAATTAAGTCCCTTGCTTGACAAAATATCTCAGGCTTTTCCAAACTTTTGGTTTAAATGCCGGTTTAACAACACCCAACTCCAACATAGAGATTTAACTTGGCTTAAATAATATCATTCCGTTCAATTAAAACTTTTAAAATGCTGGCAAGAAATATACTTTTCAATGAGCCGATTCGTATTTCGACTATTAGACTTTCCAGATTTTTCGATTTCTCACCTCAAAATATTCACTGTGGCTTAAACTAATTATACTATTTCATAATATTAGTGCCACCAGGAGCGAGTTATTCTGATCACCGCTTTTATAAAATTTAGGTCGCCGAAATTTTCGAAGCTTTTGCCCGGATAATCTCGGCGCGCTTTTCGTGGCATACTTATGAACGATATCGTGACACCTTGTCACCTACTTAAATTCACGATTATAGTATGCATCTTGGCTCCGTAATATCTTATGTCGATAAACTTAAGGCGGTGACCCTCTTTACACCATGCTTAAAGCATTCAACCAACAAATTTTACGTTCGAGCTTAAATGCCATAACCTCCGTAATATATCTTGTTTTGCTTGTTATTTATAATTTCAATCTTAATGTTATGAGCGCCCCTCGGTTGATTCCATGGCCACCACCAAAAATTAAAATTCATATCACCGATATCGTCTTGTCGCTCGTAGTCGTGTCATTGGCGTAGCTCTTTCAATTCCATCAGCAGATTGGATTCATTCGTAATAATTTCCACTTATCGGCCAATTTCATGACTTATGCATTACAAATTGTCGACATATGAATATAGTAATTACCCCGAAATTCTCGACCTCTGAATTATTATGCTTCGCCCACGAAGGAGGCTCCTGCTCGCCCGTTTATTCACACCCAACCAGCAGCCAGCGTTAACTTGTTGATTTATGTCTTTATAACCTTTATCTGCTCACTTGAGAATCTCTGGTTTACTACGTCACGCAAATTTCCGTAACAACGCACCCCCTAATTTAATCTGTTATTTATTCGTAGGTCTGCCATATGCCTGTCGTAACCTTTAATAAACATCTATTCTCTTCCTTGACCACCGTATTGTCAATTCTAAGCTCCACAGCAGGTTTATGACTCCGTAAGTGCTCTACTGTTTAATTCTCCACTATAATAAGTCCGTTTATCCCGCTACGAGCTCGTTAAATTTCGTAGCGTGTATTCTCTTAAGGTACTCTGCCCAGATCGTTACCAATTCATCACCTAAATATTCCACCGTGCGCATTAATACCCTTTTCGATCTTGTGATCTTGAATTACTTATTAGTATATTTAGCTTTCGAATTCCCATATGATTAACCGTTGTGGCTCATTACGCCCAAAAGTCTCAACCATTCTTGCCAGTACCTTTAGCAGCTCACTTTAAAAGCTAGGACTTGATGCTTCGTCAATCATGGCACTAGAGTGAAATAAGATTTATCACAGTTAATGCTACTTCAGTATATGTTTATTAACTTTCGAAAAAATTATCCAACTTCTTTAAAAGCAACTTGCGTATTTCAACTTTTAACTTCACTTGAGATCCTCGGTCTTATTGCATGTAATTATAAATCTCCGATAGCAATAATTTTCTAACCCTACTTGATACCCAGCGCTCTTAATCATTGCTCAACCGCCGTCACCTGTGACATCTTCCATACATATCGACCGACGGCTTTCGCCTCAGAACTCTTTATTCCATTTATCTTACAGCTTGTTGAACAGCGCACATTTCGAAGTTCCCAATCCACACTCGCGCGTTTTACGGATTCGACACTGTAGGTTCACCCGACTCCTGCGTTCGAAAATAAGGTCCTCTGCGAAAATTCTCACTTAACACTTTTCCTCCAAAATATTTTTTAAATATACAACCTATTTGATCACTACAAAGCTGACTTACGATTTCATTCGAGTAGCCGAATCAACACACCTTTTGAAAAGAAATCTCCACTTTAACCCGATCACCAACCTCTTTATCATTTACCGAAATTAAACAACTTTCCATTTTCATTTTATTAATGACCAACTTACTCCTTCCACTATCCTCTGCATCGCTACTCCTTGGCAATGCGGTATTATTTGTCCCCGATTACTCAGTATACCGGACGAATTCTTAATTATTTTATCGACATCGCTACGCCCACGATCGAAATGCTAATCACCAAATACATGTCACCCAAAATCCTCCTCAACTTCAACCTTTTAATACCGCTTAAGTTCCACGCGATTGCACAGCTTGTGTGACTTCAAATTGACACCACGAGAGAATCCTTTCATAACTTCCCGATATAAATGCAATGCCCGCGGTGTAAATTATATTCATCGCATCGTCTCAAAAGGTTTCAGCACGAGTTTACATCTCCAAGAATAATCATTTACCTATCCCACCAAATATAAACTCCGGCTTTCAGCCACAGGCACTTATTTAACCATTATTAGCAGATGAACACAAAACTCTTTTCTTGTCGGCTTTCGATTTGTATCCATCGACTTCTTCGCTTTACGTTTCTGTCGACTTGTGCGTTTCCGTTTCATTATGATCCACGCATCTCTTTTTAACATTTTACTTACTTATAAACTTCATTGATATTAACACAATTCACTTTCAGTATATCGTGTCTTCAGTATCATAAGCGATGCTTAATAAACTCCGTGCTTAAAATGCAAACAAAACCGGCTCTACCCTTGAAAAATGACTATTAAAATGACTCCCCAAAATATATGCCGCTGATATCTCATGTAATGCGATGGTATGTCATATTACAACCCACGTAACGTGTCTTTGTTTCAAAATATGCCCCGTCGTATATATATATAGCGGCCCGTCGTTGATTCATTATTATACTAGTTACCCCACGTCTCGACATATACACATATATAACTCGGCGTGCGTCGTATTAACATAATGGGATTCCTTGTCGCGTAGTATAATACGTCACGATCAAGTAACACCACAAGAACACAAAAATTAAATTTGGTCTCGTGCAAGGCCTTAAATGCAGCAGTGGAAGCGAAATCTTACAGTGGCGTCACCAGCTTGATCAGCTTAAGTTGGCGGAGAAGAAAGAAATAGACTCGAAACGGAGAATGACTCATAGCGATAACTTGGCTCGCTTTGAAACTGGGCACATAACCACCGCAAGACACCAAGAAAACATAAACCCTAGGCTCGTGCCATAATTGTAGCCACTTTGAATTGAGTTGGGACGTGGTGAGCTGAGTCATCCAGTCGCGATGATGGATAGCGATAGAAAATGACTTAGATTTAACATGATAAAACGCACGGCTTGTCGTCGGGTGAACTAGCCAAGCAATGCAAGCAGGCGAAAAGCAACAATATAATCTGACATCAAACACGGGTTTCTGACATATAATTATTATATACAAGCAAAAGCTGAAAATAAAAAGAAACTATATGGCCCATTTGAGATGCTTACAGTCACCCGTGTCAGCGAAATGCTTCGTAGATTAGCGTAACTACTCGGCCAAAGCATCTCGGTCATCCCTTGGCCAACCCTACCGGAGGCATACAAGAGCGCCCGCCCGTCGGGAATAGGGAGTCGCTGAGAAGGCTGAGGTGAATACAAATATCACGAGCTAATCCACCCAGCGCATACCGCAAGGATAACTCGAGTTCATTACCTATCCCAACAACTCTACACTTGTATTTATATATTTTCTATCACTACTCGGCTTTGATAAATCTTTTTCTTAATGACTTTCCATTGGCATAGCGATAAACCGCTCGCGTCGACCCTTTTCGGAGTACAACTTAATCACGGAAATATCTAATATACAACTCTAACATGACGACTCGGTAGCGACTTCGATGTTTATTAGCTTTAGGGATACGCGTACATACGATCTCGCTTGCAAAAACCTCTGCTTGACTTTCAGGTAACTATGCAACGAGTTCGCTTAAAGTGTTACTACGAATCATGATCACTTGCTTTGTTGTTATCGAAATATTTATAATAGGAATCTCCACATTGAAGGTTCGTTATCTTATCTGACTAAGCAACGTATGTCTTAAATCGAGATAGCCACATAAGCATCGAGATTATCACCCAATTCCTCATTTAGTATATTGAACTTATTGCCTTAATGGTATCAACGTCGTGATTGGATCATAACTTATATACTGAAAACATTGAATCTAATTTTCCACCATATATAAAATATCATCAACGCTAAATGCATAGATGGCGTAAACTTCGGTTATAATGTTCTTGTACTCTTGTTCTCGTTCAAATGTTATACCGACCATCGATCAGCACTGAAGCTTTTTAACCTTGAAGAAGTGTACAACGATGAATACCAACCTAGGATCCACAAGGAAATCGATAATATGAACCGTAATCAGCGATCAATTAGAGCATCGATTAAATTAAGCGACCTCTAATGTAATCAATGCATTATCAATGAACAGTAAATGAGTCAGAAGATATATAAATGAGTAGAAAACATATCACAACACCAAAAAGTCTAAACAACATATAATACAACCAAATAGACTTCAGCAACAGCAACCAAACAGCATGACTACCAGCCCAGCCACAACCGACATTTCGTCGACTGCAGCAACTCAGCGACTCATCAGCCTTGATCAATAGTATCAACTCAGCTTGACTCAACAATAAATTGTCAGCTCGACAATAGTATCAACTCGACCTTCCCGGCAAGAGTGTCGGCTTCAGCGACCACAACTCGATATAAGTCGGTTTCTACAACTAATGCGCGTATAATCAGCTTTCCGACTGCGGGGAGAAGCTTATGCCCGTCGGCGCGTAGCTATCACCCCAGGAATCGTAGCAGTGCGAAGCAATCGCGAATCGTTACTAAGTGCAGAGCCAGCTCGCCCAAATCGTCTTGCCCAGGAGGCAGCAAGATGCGGGACAAATCCCCAACTCGGCAGGGCAACGTCCCATTTCGACAGGCAAGCGTCATTGCGTCAGGCTAAAACATACTGACTCTTTCCCTAATGCGATTCAGCGCCACCGCAAAGCATCTATCGACTCAGGACTACAGAGCACAGAGCAGCACGAGGAAATAACGCTTTTAAATCAAGCGCCCAAAATCATGCATTCACGGGAGAAAATACGACTGACAGCATGATCAGCTATAGCCATATAGCAAGAAATAGCGTAAATGCCGTTATGGTGGAATAACGGTGAACATATCCTCGAGACAACTTGACAAAGTACAACAACATATACTTATACACATGCGATAAATACAAAACTCCGTGAGATTAATGCTCTTACGGCTAGCTAAATAAAACTCACAGCATGATAGCGGACCTTTTACATGATCGGCGCACAAAAGAAACAGAACCAAAATTATAAATTGTACTTACCAAGCACAACTATGGCACCAAATATTCTCATTATAATCTGCATTACCGATACCCCCAAGAAATAGCCAACCAAAGTTCCCCAGAAAGAGCCTTATTCCAGCAAGTTAGCACCCTATTAATGATCGGAGTTCCATTCTTTAGTTTCAAAGTTACTGCGTTCGATATTAACAACTACAATGTCAGTTTCTAATCGTAACTTCAATCTCGAATCAGAGTAGCATTATCCGACTTACGAGCACAATATCGAGACATTAACTTTAATCGCAAAGTAAATGACTTTTCCAGAAAACGAGCCTAAATCAGTCAGAAATTTTACTTCTATCATTTAAACATCATTTAGAAAAAAAATCTACAAAAATTAAACTATATTCCTCGACATTTTTTTTAAACCCCATAAAATGATAATTATCATTTATCGATAATCTAGCTTAAATGATAATTCTATAACATAATAAACATGGCTTCTAGAGTAAACTTTCAATTCTCAAAAGTCAACATCCTCTAACTCAAGAAATACTCAAAGATTTGAACTTACTTACATAAGCGTAAGTGTCTCGGGGAATCTGAAATTTCGAGGGGCCACGAAAGGCTCGCTTGAATGGGAAAGTGAAAAAAAAATTTGAGGTGAAGCTTAAAGGGAATTTCGGCCATTAAGATGGAGGGAAGAAAGAATATGATTTGGATGATGATGACTAAGCAAGGATAAGTATAAAAAGGTCTCCATGAGTCCATGGCAATAAAATATCACCGAGCTTGCTACATTTTGTCGTTCGGTTTAGTTTTGTAGTTTCTAAATCTCGGTTTATATTGGCTACACGACATAAATTTAACTTAACCCCAAATAATATCATTCAGAACTAATTAAAACTTTAAAATGTAAAGCAGAAATATACTTTCGGCAGGCGGTATTTGAGCTATTGCGACTTCAGATTTTTTTGCAGTTTCTCCTCAAAATGTTCCGCGACAACTAGTATCTACTATTTAGCTAATATTGATGCGAGACAGAGTTATTACAACTAGTTACCTATATAATGAATCCAAAATCGAATAAGAAAATACCTTTGTCGAGGCTACATAAACCCCGGTAATAATAGTAAATTTAGCTCTTACTCGTATTGAAATACTATCGATTGTCTCGACAAAGCGATCGAAATAAGAGTAAATGAAGTTAATTGTTGTTGTGTGCCTCACGACTTCTGCGCCGTACAAAATGGTGAATGAGAAGAATTGAATTGATAATTTGGACATCGTTAACGTTTGGAAAAAAGCTATTTCGATCGATATTTAAAAACCCTTCAATTTATACTTGTCACGCCTCGCTTTGATCTTGCTTGATGATAAAAATCTTAGGTCAATCCCCATCCATCCGTTAGCTTCGCTTAAAAATTACAGGGATAATTTAATCATTTGAGTATTTAAAAACATTCTAAATAGCTTGGACATGCTTTCAGACCCATACTTAAAACCCTGTTGCCAACAGATCTGCCCCGTGACCTGCACACACGCCATTTATAAAGCTTTAAAAAGTGCTTGGTGGCTCAAAAGAGATCAACCTCTAAATAACTTCCACCCAATCTGGCCCCCGTCGCTAACAATGAATAATCGAATATGTTTTGGAAAAATTTAAGAGTGCGGTTAATTTGGTTCCTGTTGTTTTTCAAATAGTTCAACTCAGAAGAAAGAACTTCAAATTTTTATAGTATATGATTTATCCAAACTCAATATGAGCTTCAAAGTTCGATTTCTTTTCATCATTCACACTTTTAAGACCAATTCTGTATTCTTACGATTTGGAATTTTCAGTTAATTTGACACTTGTGCTTTTTGGGAAATGTGGATTTTTAGAGCTATTTGTGGTACAAAAATAGTGGTTGGAAATTCTCTGAATTTGATGATGGCGCAGTGGTGAAGGAGGAGACCCCAGGTTAGTTAAAAGCGAGATAATTATTGGTGTCGTGTGTGGGGAGTAAAGGGGAGTTGCTTTTGATGATCTTCACTGAACTTCAATCGGGCCGAGTATGCGGGATGGGGAGAAGAAGAGAATAGGCGTGGGGAGTAGGAGTTGGCGTAAGGAGGTTTTATTCAAATATAATTTATTAAAATGGTAAAAAACAATTGGAAGCGGCTAAAAGTTAAGAAATAGGTGTTGAATATTTGTAAGGGAAGACTTTTTGGGTAGAATTTAGAATATCTTTGAAATAGTGAGTAGACTAGAATACCCACAGCCAAAAACTAACCGATAGAACAATTTGAGGAGATTTAAGCGGTTGTATTAAAAGTGGGGTAATTTAAGAATTTTTATATGAGTGTCGAAGCTGCAGAGTTTTAAACGTCGAAGTAGCTCTTTTTTGAGCGTTAGTAATGTTGATGTCGTTAATTTCATTTGTTCTTAGTATATTGCATCATGATTGGAGTTAGCTCCGATTGATTCTTTTTTTTCTTTTTAATAGAGCTTGTTGCTTGAACTTCTTTTCGGGACTCTCATTTGACTAGATAATTAATCTTCTTCCAATTGAACATTTGAACTACAAGAACTGCTTTTTAGCCATATTCTGTTCAAATTATAACAATCTCCTGAAGCAAAATTAATAAAAATACCCATAATCTAATAATAATCCAATATTTATCAATTAATACCTCAGCTTGACCAAATAACGAGCAATAAATTACTAAAAAAATTACCACTATAATCTATGCCAAATGTTGACTAATCGGTTGTATTATTATACGTATCCATGAAATACATAAAAAGTGTTATAAATAGCTATAATAATATGAGGAAATACTAATCTAGAATTGTTAGCCAAATTATTCAATTATTATATTTTTTCTTAACAATATTAAATAATCTATAAAAGAAAAGAAACTTTAGAATATCATCTAAAAATTTAATCAGTAAACAATCCATAAGTTAATAATTAAAATATCTCAGAGTTAATAATTAAAAATTTGAACGGTAGTAAATAAAATGTGACAATCACACCAAGAGCCAACAATTCATTAAAATATCTCCTTATCTTCAGAACACGACTCAATTTTCCGTTCTAGCTAGACAAAGTGACAAAACTCTTTAACTAAAATTTGCCATTTTATATTATAATAAATATATTGTTCTCTAATCCCACTTTGTTTTGTTCGAGTTGAACTAAAGACCATTTCAATTTCACGATTACGGTTTACCTTCATTCATGTTATGGAAATATATATATACCCAACTACATAAATAGCGGACTAGAATATAATTCACTTAAGTTTAGGTCTAACTATAGCTTGTGAATTAAAATCTACGTCCTCTGAGAGAATAATTGTTAAATATCTTTGAATAAAGTTGATGTGCTTTTTTAATTAAATTAATTAACATTGATTATTAAAGATTGATTCAATTATACGTTTGTTATTTAAAAATGATCCATAAGTGTCATTTATATAATTTTCCCTATTTTGCCACCAGGATTTACCTATTAAAGTAGAGTTTTGGTGTCGAGAAGAATTTTTTTCAAAGTTCAAGTTCAAAAAATCGGCTCCGATTACTTATTTAAAAGGTTGAAACGTTAGGGGGCGGTGTCTATTTAAAATATTTTCCGTGGATTCGGGTGGCTATATGAAATTGCTTTGTTATTATTGTCCTTCCCAGGGTAAAATTTTTGTTTCAAAATATTTGTCGTTAACGTAGAAAATTGTACTTATATATTTTTCAATGCTTAATTTTTTTGTTATTTTTCATTAAATTATCAACTTGATAATATAGTTTCAAAATAATTATTATCATTACATATTTTTCAATGTAATTTTTATATTATTTTTCTTTTTATTAATATATGTGCGAATATTTAAAGCGACGAATAAAAAACGGAATGAGTAAAAGGAAGAATGAGGAAGGGATGAAATGCGACCTTGTAATGTTGTTCAATCATTGATAATGCACAATTGTAAATGTCTTTCTTTGATTCTTTTTACCGTTAAATTATCAACCAACCAATTATATAATTTCAAATCATTGTCGTTTATATTTTGATGTTATTTTTTAATCTTTTTATTTTTTTAGTAATCATCTGCTTGAATGGTAAAGCGAAAAATAAAAAAAAAGCGAGAATGAGTAAAAGAGAAGGAATAGAAGAAAATGAAAGTACCGCCTTACGATGTTGATCAGTTGATGCACAATTGAAAGCCATTTTTGATTATTTTTTACCGTTAATTATCAGCCGTACGACTAATATAATTTGAATAATTGTTATTATATTTTTTTGATGTAATTTTTAATATTTTTATTTTTTTTATTAATCATGTATAATTATTGCAGCTTGATAAATAACAAAAGCGAAAATGAAAAGAAATAAAATTTGTATGATCCGCGGCGCGCTCGGCGTATGACCACACTAAGTGTGAGGCACGCACAACTCTCTTTATAACTATGCTTAGATTAGATTTATCCATTTATGGATGTCATCAATTAGAACTAATCAGAGGAGATATGTGAAGCTCTATCGCAAACTGTTGGAGGAATTTATGCACCTTTTTTTGGGGCTAAGGTCTGTTCTTGAGAACTCTACTACGTCTCTTTAACTTGCATCTTTTTTTACTACTCCTCCCAATTTATTCTCGCTTTCACTATTCATCAATCTGTCCAAGAGCAAAAGCGGAATTACTCGGTAACAACTAGAATGGTGGCTTCCGGAAATAATATTGAATCCACTTATGCCGTTAACCTCGTGATCGCGCTCCTAAATCCCCATGCTTTGCCTTGGCCGGCTTTGAAAGGAACTCGATGTTGTCCTCACTGCCATTCCGCGCAACCTGCCGCCTACGCTTCGCCGCCGCGGCTTGCGTGCATGCTCTGACATTCACCCCGAGATCACCGTCCGTTGCTCCCATAAGGAAAGCCCCAATAGATTTGTCTCTCCTTTCGTCCTCCACACTTGCACATTCACCTCACAACGACTGCCATTGCCATAGCATCTTACGTTGTTACTTTTTATACTTACATTTCTGTTTATGTCGAGAAGTAAATGAATTTTTTACAACAAAGCGTCGTCGTACCGATCGCGCTCCGTCGCCTCCCCGATTCATCCACTCGGCTTCACCCGTTTTTCGACAATGTGGTCTCTGAAATCTCCACTTATGAAACCCTAGCGAAAAGGACAACCCTTATTTATCTCGTGATCAGGAGCATCAGGAATAGGGTTTACCCGGTAATTTTCAGCAATCCGCGCTAAAAGCGTCTCGTATCCCGATTAACAAAGCGAGGCACAGGCTTAATCAAAATCGATAACGACTTAATACACTTCGATCTAGGCACCGTACGAGGTCCATTCCTTGAGAATGAGAGGTCTCTTCCACGTCGTCCATCAATTCTTTAACTTTCGCGTTTAAATATTACTCGAGAATTCGAACACAAAGATTTTACCTTATTCGAACTTTATGAGACCTCAATTTTGAATTTCGCCATTGATTTTTTCACAAAATTTCTGTCGCCAAGTGATAGGGTTAAATCCCAAACACAAATCCAACTAGAGTATTCTACACTTGTTGATACGTGGTTGATTTCGTCGAATTGTCTTAGAATTATCAGAACTTTCCATTTTCGATTCGGTGTGCCCATGATTTTCCCAATCGCGTTCGCCGCCTGATTTTGGCCTTCGGTTGTTAAGCGCCACCGGCCATGACCGACCAGCATACCATGCTCGTCTACGCGTTAGGTTTGACCCGACATATTGATCACAGGGTTTTACGTGTTACGGGTTTATTTGTAACGACCCGCCCGAGGTCGGCCATACGAGGTGAGAGTCGTTAAAATCCGGAACACCCGAGTCCTGAGCCGATGGGCGACTTCGATTTAATACCGCAGTCGTTTCATCCAAAAATAAGATTACATATAATATTTCCAAAATAATCATGATTTAAAAACTTTCTGATCAAATGAAATTTGATATCCCAACCAACAAACTCCATGTATATCTGACATGCTCACGAATAAGCGGTAATGCTTGGGAAGAGGCCACAAAAAGTAAGTATTGTGCACCGAGAATACAAAATGACGGCAGTAGAGCCCAATTTAAAGTTTCAAAATGAAAAATACAACAATCAAAAGCAGTTGGCAAAACACGTCAAAATCGAGGCGTGAGGATCCTTTTCCACCAATGCGAAAATGGGTGTAAGCGCGAGCTTGTGAAACTCTTAGCGAGGGGTGAACTTACCATGCAGGCGAGTCGATGATAATATAATAGTCAAATATGAATGAAATAAAACATATCCGAGGACTACACAAGGTCATACAACATGATTCCACGGAAATCTCAGGCTTATAATACATGAAGATATAATAGAAAGTTTCGGCAAACACGCAATTCAAAGAGAGAAAGAAATCAAAAGACTTCGATAATGACTAAACTACAGTATTGAAACCTCTTTTATCTGTATCCCGCTTGTTCGCCTTGACACCAATCTTGTATGCTCGATCCACCGTCTACTGCGAGAATGGACTAATCAATAATCACCCGGCGCTTATACGGTATAAGGCTGAGAAACGCTATCGCAAAGTATAAGCGCGCACACTTATACGCAAAGTATAAAGGCACGTCGCTCATCAGCTAAATGCAAAGCACGCGTGTCTTATCACCCAGTAAGTATAAGGCACATTCTCTTATACGCCCCAGTGGGCGGCTTGGCTATGTTTATCTTATTGAGGCATAAGGCCTTGGCCTTATCTGGCCCAAGTATATAAAGGCGCATATGGAGTAAGCGCCATCACTGCCCAGGAAGGGAGGTCGCTTTTAACCTGTCTCGTCGACATGGATGGAAGTGCGTCTTCGAGTGCCGCCGAGTCATGCGTGGCTACAGCGAGTCGTATGCCGATGGCAGAAATTTCTGCTCGGCTTGATATCGGTATACAAACATCTCGCTTGTCGTGAAGTCGAAACACAATCGCCGACAAGGCCGCGAGAAATCATAAGTAAGTTGGGAGTTCGAGCTATTCTTTACCTCGAGAAGCAATCTTGGCGCCCGCGAGAATACTTGATGCATAATCATATAAAATTACATGTATATTATTCTCACGTAATCATAACACAATAACATAGCATATCATTCTCGTAATCATATCATAATAACATGTATCATTCTCACATAATCATATCCTGATAACATGTTCGCCTGATTTAAAATGAAATGCATTAAGTAACACTTACGTGAGATATTGATACTTCCTTTCTTACAACTCTTGCTTACAAAACCTTGGCGAAGGCAATAGCGCCGCTTTCGCGTCGGCTAAGCAAACACCGTAAATTATAATCAAGACTGATACTATACGGCGTTCTAGGAGATCGTAACGACTCTTAGTGGAACTATTTCCCAAAGCAGACCTAACGTAGCCGTGGATAGCTATCGGATTATAATCACCAAGTCGGACCTTGGCCCGTCGATTCTCCCGCTAAATTCCATCTTATCGATTTAACATTTCAAATCAACTTATAAGTCATTCTAATTGTCAGCGGAGTCATAATTACAAGCTTCTATACTCGAAATATCAATTATAACTTCGACTTCGGAATTATGACTTTTCGACGTAACTCGCTTTAGTCAATTTTAAATCACCCGATTTAACGTCGCTGATAGCTACGTCAAATTTTAAAAATAACCTCTACACATTTAATGTGCAGAAAATATCAACCCGACAAGTTAACGAAAGCATAAAAAGTCATTTCGGCCATGCGTCCTCCGAGCAACCTCACAAATCTTGAATTGGCTTGCTTCCGTCATAGAACCCGCAACATGCCCAAAATCATCATAAAATTGAATTATGGAAAAGTCAACTAAAAAGTCAACCATGTCAAAACCCAAGAAATATCTCGAAAGACTTGAAATTTCTTTTACCTTAACGCCTCGAAGAGAATGGTGAGGAGAAAAGATATAATGGAAGTATTGAGTTTGAGCGGCAGTGAAATGGAAAATGAAATTTTTTAAGGGGAGGGGGTTGAATATCTCAGCCACCCAAGAAAAAGATGATTATGAAATGTTTGATTATGATGATGTAGGAAGATAAGCATGGTTAGATGTTTAAAAAGCTGCGAGTCTAGATTCGGTTTGATTGGTCCTCGTGCTTGAAATCTCACGAACCCGATTCCAAAGATAAATATTCCATGGCAAAAACTACTAAATTATAAATGTAATTCGGCTAAAAAAATTTTCTGAAATAATATTATCATTAGAAATTATTTATAACTTATCCAGTCCACAAAATTTCAATTTTTTTTTTTAAGTAGCAGGTTATTACATTGTTGATGGTTTCCAAAGTTTCCACGTCGACTCATTTTTTAGGTTAGTGAATAAAAAATAATTTATCAATTTAAAATTGTATTTCCAATATATATTACTTAGAATTGTAATTTTTTGATGTATTATATCAAAACTTTAATCTAACATTTTCTATCTTTTTGAAAATCTTTAATCTAACATTTTTACTTGCAATCTGTCACAACATTTGCATATATATTTGCATGAAATTCTATATTACTCTTCTTATTATTATGTATGTATTTCAACGGTGAAAAAATAAATTACTATATTGATAAGGTTAGTATATTATTTGTAAGATTTCATAATTTATTTTAATAATTCTAATAACTGAACCAAGTACTAGTAAGATTAGTAGTGAAGCTAGAAGTAAAAAGTATACTCCTAAAACAAATTTGTCGGCTAGATACTATACATTGGATACATAATTTCCAATATGGACTTTAATTATTCCTTGTATTTGTTATATTTTATTAAAAGAAGTGATGATTTGTAACAATGCTTACTATTTTGTAAGAATTAATTATTCATATAATATGAATCAAGAAATTCTAGATAACTCTATCTGATCTACCTTTTGCTTTACATTACGTAATTCAATTCCTTGATTAATATTTTTAAAAAAAATTATGTCGATATGGATTTACAATGTGGGGGCGATAGTGAGTGTGTTGAAAGAATAATATCCGAATTTCCGCCAGGCATAAAAGTAATATGGAGTATAATATTATCAATCGAGGAGCGGCTGGGGCTCGTATGAATTTTGATGGGGTTATCGTAACCGTAGCTCCCAACGGAGGCCGTTGAGCCATTGTGGCCTTAGCTCGCAGGCGGGCACGTCTTGGCGATAGGCTTTCCTTGATCCACTTAATTCGAGTAAAGAGAGGTGTAGTCTTTAACAAAATTTCTTTCCACATTTAGGTTTTTAGAAAGCCAGTTAGAAACTTCCTTTGGGAATAGTTTTATGGAGGTGAATCGGGGATGTGTACCGATTGGTCGGGGAGGCCGAGGCAAACTTTAAGCAGAGCAATGCAGTCTGGCAGAGCTGCGTGACTCGAGGCCACCTTGCGTGAAGGGGCTAGAATCGCATGGCGTTCATCTACATTTATCAGTTGGTATGCTCAGGACTAAACCGGTACCTCACCCAACATTAGTAGTAGAAGTATAATATACACTTTAAAAACAATTTGTCAGAAGCTAGATACTATACATTGGATATATAGTCTATAATATAGGACTTTTTAATTATGCCTAGTATTTATTTTTGATTTATTAGGAAGGGATGATTTGTATGATGCTTATTATTTTGTAAATTAATTATTCATATAATATAGAATCGAAATTCTAAATATTACAAATATCTTTGCTTTACATTACACAATTTAATTCCTGAATTAATATTTTAAATAAAAATTATATCAATACCGATTACAATGTAAGGAGGACGCATTGAAATTAATGTTGAAAGAATAATTTTATCATCTTCCATTTGATAATGGTAATTTTCAATATCGATTACAATATAAGGAAAACACATTGAAACTAATGTTGAAAGAATAATTTTATCATATCTGTTTGGTAATAGTAATTTTCTAAAAAAAAATTCGCATTCACATACATGAGCAATTTTATGCTACGGAGTATTTTAATAGAAAAAAGGATAAATTTCATCCGGACACACAGATGCGAAAAATATTTCAAATAGACACGTAAACCTTTGAACCTTTCAAATAGGCATCCCAGAGTGATTTTGGCTTTGAACTTTTGAAAAGCTCTTATATTTTTTTAGCTTTTTTGAACTCCGAGTTTAACACATAATATAAGACTAAAGAGGCCAACTTGAAATTATATGTATTACACTTTATGGGTCATTCTTTAGATAACAAATAGTTAATTGGATTAATATTTAATAATCATCCTCAGGTGCCTATTTGAAAAGTTGACAGGTTTATGTGTCTATTTTAAATATTTTCATTGTTCGAGAGTGCCTAGATGAAATTGCTTCAAGAAAAAATTGTTAGATCTATAAATTCATATGTTTATTTATAGAAATTGCTATATTATATTTACATTTGATTAAAACTTAGCAAACTTACCTTCAATTATGTAATAACCGTTACAAAAAAAAGACCGATTCGGCGGTTGGACGGGAATAGTATAATTTTTTTTTCGATGATAATATATTATTTAAATAAAGTTTTGGCGAATTTCATTTATAATTTAGTAGTGTTTGTCATTGGAAGAATTTTATCTTTGAATCGGGTTAGGTAGGAGATTTAAGGAATGCGATGGCGGAGGAGCCAACTGGCTTAGAGCGGGACTCGTTTTTTTATAAATATCTTGCAAGCTTATCCTCCGCATCCTTAAAACCAAGTCATCGTCTTCATCTTGTTCCATTTTTGGCGAGAGAATACTTCCTCTCACTTACATAAAGACATTTTTTTCCGTTTACCTATAACACCAATTGTCGCTCGAGCTCCAAAATCGGTTGCTAGAAGATAATTGGTGATTGCCTTTAATGAAATTCTCTTGAGTTAAGGTAGGGAGTTTCAGGGGGCTCTTTTAGAGATATTACAATTGTTTTTGTTGGCGTGGAAAGAGTGAGTTACGCGTTATGCTAGCGAAAGGTTTTGCGGTAACTAGCGAGGTAATCTTGCTCTAGATTCTTTCTGTGATTTGTGATATTGTATTGTGAATGGCGATTATGTGAAATGATATGTATGCTCATTTGTGTTATGATTATGAGGCCGACCTTACATGTAATTGTTATTATGTGATTTTAAATTGCTAGAGGTAAATGCGGCTTCGAACTCTGACTTATATTATGAATGCAATGGCTGTAGCGGCTTTCGCTATATTTGTGGCACTTGTCGGCACTTTTTGATATGTTTGCGGCACTTGTCGGCGTGTGATTGATTCTGATGATGGCATGTTTTAGCTATGTGCTTTGGATATTGTTGGGAGTAGAGTAGGTTATTGAGGAAATTGATAGTTAGAAATCTATGGCTTGAGGTGACAGTATCGAGGGTGACAAATTTGGGATTACAGAGATTAGGTGACTACTCGCTTCTTGGAACATGTGGCCTTCAGCCCTCCTACGTGCCAGTTTGGCCTTGCTCTTCGGTATAAGAGCGGTATGACTCTTTTGATGGTTTTGCTGTGTCGTTGTCGGTGTGGCCCCCATCTTTGCGGTATAGGCGTGCGGTTTGGCCTTATCTTTGGTATAGGCCCACATTGTATGAGTCTTTTGATCTTTGTTGTGTGCATTGTCGTGTGGCCATACTCACCGACATAGCGTCTGGTTTGGCCTTATACTTGATTTATAGGCGGTGTTTTATTAGCGGTGTCGAATTCACTGTAGGTAGACGGTTGTGAGCCCTCATGTAAAATTAGAGGAATTTATTATGCGGGTGGAGATATCGAGATAGAAGGTGATGACTAGGTACATAGTCGATGTTGAGTCTGTGATTTTCATTTGGGTGGTTGTGTGCTTTATTAAGACCTATTATATCTTAGCATGTTATCTTGCGAGACATGAAACCTTATTGTATGACTGCGATTAGATAGTCTGGATATATGTATATTATTCATATTTGACTATTAAAATTCGACTATCTCGTTCCGTATCAGGCAAAAAGTCCTTTTTTTGTGTTAAGTTCGCTTCAAGCAAATTTTTCGCTATGGGCGGCATTTTTCATTGTGCAGAGGTTGTGGTGGCTAGTTGGGCAAGAGGAGCATTGGAGAATTTGTTAAAAATTGGCTAGGTGAGCGTCGGGTGGTGAGATCGCCAGCGATCTCATTTGATGTGTCGGCCAGGTTTCCGTTGTTGTATTCGCTTTTCAAATCTTAGCCTTGGCCAGTGGTCGTTTGTATTCGGGGATCTGGCGTGTAAATCTGTTGTAGCACTTGCTTGGCGTTGCTTTTATTTTGGGATATGTTGTGTATATATATATGGGTTGGTCGTTTCGATATCAATTTGATGAATTATAAATTTTTAAAGAAACTATTTTGATTTGGGAAACTTAATTGTGATCACATTTTTGGATGAAAGCGAATTGTGTTTTTAAAGCGAGGTAATCCCGTCGGTTTGATATTTCAGTGTTCAGGATTTTAATGACTACTCGCTTAGGGGCGTAGGCAGCTTTGGGGCGGGTCAATTCCTGAGTATCTATTCTAATTCTGTCACGTATCACTAATCACGCTAATTTATATTCACTGAATATATAAGTCAAATGTTTGTTTTTTACCCTCATTATTATTATTATGTATTTAACTGATAGTAAAACAATAAGTTTCTAATTATACATAAATGGCTAGATACGAGTATCTCTTAGTATTTAATATAATATACTAATTAATCAAAGAAAAAGATTAAAGTGTCGGAAATTTTTCCCAAATGGTTCCGGAAATTAAATTAGTGCATTAAAAATACGATATTATTTAAAATTAAAAGCAAATGTAATTAATATATGATATATACAATTAAACTAATCGAGAAAGCATATTTATTGATAGTTTGTAGAATCGATTTTTTCACAGCGATTTTAACAGCTTTATTGAGGAAAAATAGTTCGGTTGAATTTTTAGAAATTTTAATGGAAGATTGATTTTAAAAAATATGTTTGTGATAATAACAAATAAATGTCCAGCTTAGCATATAATATAGAAATATATCTCCATTTAACATTCTAATGCAAAATTCGGAATCGTTCCGGAAAAATTGACTTCGGAGTGAAAGAAATTTCCGTAAGGGTCCTATCACTTTGAGTTTCGTACAGTTCATATGATATCAACAAAATCTTGAGTGCATAATGCTATCAATTTGAGTTCCTTACTGTTTTTGTCTACAGGTCGCTAGGTATCATTCTCTTGATTTAAATACTCCATCAATTGTTATATATATATATATATATAATTTAGCTTAGCGCAATTCAATATATATATATATATATACTATCAATTTTGAGTTCCTTACTGTTTGTCTAAAGAGTCGCTGATATCATTCTCTTATTCAAAATACTCCGTAATTGTTATATATATATATATATAATTTAGCTTGGCGCGATTAAAATTTCATAAAAATTTCATAATTTCCTTTTCGGTTCTTGTTTAGAAATATTTGAGTGTTGGAAAAATGAGTATTGTGAGAGGAATTTAAAATTTTCTTAAAATTCGTGTAAAAGTAAACATTTATCGTTTAGAGATGGAAGAAGTAACATGGCTTTGATTTAAATCGATATTACAAAGTAAATAAAGCTATAATATCTCCATCCGGTTGAAATGTTATATAATGATATATTTTATTCAAATTTATAGAAAATTGATATTCCCTCCATCCCAATTTAATTAGGATGTTTTGCAGATACAAAATCAATTTTATATCTAAAATAAAAAATTATATTTTTATAATGTCATATATGAATTAATATATTCATATTGCTACTACACACGCCACAAAAATGTTGCACTCAAACAAATAATAAAAAAAAAAATAACCAATTCTACAATCTGCAATATACATATGCAAAACAGAAAATACTACTACATACCCAATTCTGCTCAATTTGTAACACACTGTAATAACCCATTACATTAAAAAATTAAAATTAAATTTTCGGTCGGTGGTGGGGCCTTGGAGATAGTAAAGCCCAATTTAGATAATAATATTATTTCATAAATTATTTGGTAGAGATGTCAGCGTTATAATTTAGTAGTAATAACGCCGAGGTTAAGTTAGATGGATTAGAATGGATTCGATAGGTACCGATTCGCGTGATTCGAACAAACTTACGTGCGGTTTTTAATTTAAGGTAGAAATTTATCGTCTTTGTCCTTGCTCCAGACCAAAAACACAAAATATCTCCCTCATGCTTTGAAGAGTGGCCGAGAGAGCCCCGCAAGCACCAAACAACAAATTTTCTCTTCCATTTCTTCGCTGTTGCATATAAAGATCTCAAGTTGTTAGTGGAAACACCCTTATCTTTCCTGCTTATTCCGAGGAGTAAGAAAGTTAGAGTTGCGGTTGATTTTTCTTGGTTGACTTTTGGTTGAGTTTTGAAATAACTTCTTAATTTTTATGTTGAATCTTGGTTTGTTATGGGTTACATGATGTATATAGAGAGAGAGTGAGCAATTGTGTTTTTAGGAGTCGTTTGAGGGATGTTATGGTCGGGTTGACTTTTTACAGGTTTCGGTGGCTTTTTTGGGTTGATATTTTTATAAAACTTTTAAATGTGTAGGAGGTTATATTGGAGACACTTATTGTAGTTGTTGGTATTAAAATGAATTTAAAATTGATTAAATGGAGTTAGGTTGAAAAAGTGTTATTTTTTCAAGTTGAGTTGTGTCGATATTTTGGGTATAGGTTGTTAATTATGGACTTGAGGGGTTAATTAGAATGAATTATAAGTTGATTTGAAATGTTAAAGCCGTAAGGTGGAATTCTGAGTGGGGAGCCGATTGGGTTGTGTCGACGGGATTATTGATTCGCTATTTATCATTTTTAGACCGTTAGAAATAGTTCCACTAAGAGTTGGTGGCGTGTCTTCTAGAGCGCGGAAGGTTTTTGTAGTAGGTCTTGATATTCTTTCTGGTGTTTTGTTAGCGTTGTCGTGGAAAGGGGCAATTGCAAAGTGATTGTGTCCGCGAGGATTTTTATGGTAGCTATTAGAGGGGTGGCGGAGTACTTATCTCACGGGTGTTACTTTACGTACTTACTTTAAATTGTGTGAACATGTTATTGTGGTATGATTATGTGAGAATGATGTACATATCTTTCATGTAATTGTTGTATGAATATGTGTGATTCATTTGTGTGAGCCATGATATGATTATGTGATTACGTGTGGCGTTGAAGATTGCTTGAGGTAGTAATAGTTTAGAACTCCCGACTTATGTTCTTGTTACGTGGCCTTGTCGGCCTTTACGTTGTATTTACGTGGTCTTGTCGGCACTTATGTATTTTTGTGGCCTTGTTAGGAGGTTGTGATTGATTTCACGATTGTGGGATGTTATAGGCGTATTGGCAAATATTGGTTTGAGAGTAGAGTAGTTGGTTGGGTTATGTATGACTTTGAGGTGATTTAGGTATCGAGGATTTGACCACATAGTTGGGATGATTATGGGTTAAGGTGACTTTTTTATAATGCGGTATAAAAATGATATGACTCTTTTTGATCAGCTTTCTTTGTGTCTGCGTGTCCGGTGTGGCACTATCTTCTGCAGTATGATTTAATGCGGGATTTGGCACTTATCTTTGTTGGTATAAGGCGGTATAGTCTTTATGATCACTTTCTTTGTGCATTGGCTGGGTGTGGCTACATACTACGGTATAGCTGTGCGGTTTGACGCTTATACTTCGGTATAGGCGGTGTTTATTAGCGGTTGATCCGTTCTAGCGAGGTAGGCAAGTTGAGTATATCTTGCGTGGGGTTGGTATACTTGTGGAGATATGAGAGATAGAAGGTGGCGACTAGAGTTATAGTTGATATTGAGGTCTACGTGATTTCATTTTGGGTGATTGTATGTTTTATTGAGACCTTGATATATTTTAACATGTTATGCACGAAACTTCTTTTGGAACCTTGTTGTATGACTTTATTAGGTAGTCTTGGATATACGTATTTTATTAAATGATAGTATTATAATATTGTCGGTCTCGTTCGTATGGTAAGTTCACCACTTGTGTTAAGTGTTTATAAGCCATGAACACCGCACCGTATGGCGCATTTTCGTTGTGCGGAGTTGTGATTGAGCCAAGAAGTGGTGAGGGATTTTGTTCGAGGAGAGTGGCTAGGTGTGAGCGTCGGTGGCGAGAGGATCCTCCTGAGTCGATTTTTGATGTGTCTCGTCCAGCGTTTTTTGATTGTTGTACTTTATTTTCAAACTTGCTTGTCGGTTGTCGGCTTTGTATTACAGGCTGATGCCTCTCTTTTGCTTTGCATTCTTGTTTATTGGGATATGTATGTATATATATGGAGTTGGTTGGTTAGATATCACTGATGGATTGTAAATGCTGAGTCGTCCGTCGGTTGGTGATTAGATGTTCGGATTATAATGGTTGTCACCTCGGGGTGTGGTCGGCACAGGCGCGTGATTCACACACACAACCAATTACTGACATAACCAATCTCAGGCTACCATAACTGTCTAAATCTAACATTTAGAAACTTAGTATCCACAGACCTAGCATTGACATTTAAGATTTGGTCATCATTTTTTGAAAAAACGGATGAGCGACTTAGAAGAGAGACTATTGGTGACTTGCTGTAGATTGAACATCATTTCGGGCATGCTGTTAGGCACATCTTGAGCCGCTTGATTTGCCTTTAAACTCAGAATCTCTTCCTCTAAAGCCTTTCTTTTTTCAATTTCTTCTGTTAAATGTGATTTGGTTGCCAAGTCCACCATGGCAAAGTCATTGCTAGCAAATGAGGATTGAGGAATAGGATTATAGATAGTTATTTAGCGCTCAGTGCGAGAGCAGACGTCGACCATTTTTGACCGGTCTCCGCCTCTAATGTATCCCATATATGCAAATCTGGTGGGTATTTCATAGGGTCCAACTCCTGTCCATACCGTTTCTTAAACAATAACACGTATTTTCCCTACACATGTATGAAATTGCAACCTTAAAATAAGAAAACTAAAAATTACAATTACGCATTACAAACCGAACATTCAATTGCGGATTATAAAGTAAACCTTACAACTGTGCATTACAAGCACACATTAAATTAAACTGCACATGTACATACTTAGAACATTAAAACTGCACATGTACAACTACATATAAATTCAAATTGCATTATTGATTAGAACATTTCACATGCACATTTAAACATTAAAATTTCATACTTAGAACAAACTACAATCACTTAGAACATTACTGCATACTTGGAACAAACTATAAAACCATTAAAACTTCAAATAAAAACATCATAAATCAAATATGTACACAAATGCCATCATAAATCACATACTTAGACATTATGCATAAATCAGAACAATGCTCCAAACTGCTATCACCTTAAATGAAAGCATCACAAACTGCAATTACTTATAAATTATGTTCAAGAGCTTAGTTCAAAGAAAAATACCCAAGCTGCTTCGAATTTTTTGTTATAGACCTCGTCCGTCCCCAAAACTTTGTTCTTCTTTCGATTTTGCTCAATAAGGATTTCAAACGGAGAGGGACGAACCCCTGTTTCTTCTTCCTAGCAAATATTAACATGAAGTCAAACTTGATACAATAAATGTAACTGGAAATTAATATTTTTAAATACATTTTGCCTCAAATTTATACTTACTCGCTTTCTCATTCGATTTTTCAAGTGATGTTACCCGAAGCCAGTATTGACCGGCGCAGGTTCCCATTTCTTCTTTGGCGCTTTGATTTTCATGGCGTGGGGTGATTGATGTTGGACAAAGGATATTTGCTTGTGTTTGCATCCACACTAACTTCTCCTTGCCAATCAAATCCATGACATTATCCGTTTTAGCATAATTTAAGGCTTCTTTCTTCGCGCGCCCATGGCTCGGTACCACCTATTGATTTTATAAAATATATATGTTCGCAGTTGAATTCTTCAACCTCCAAATCAAAGTAATTCTACAAATATAACAAATCGTTAATTAAAGAACGAACATATAGCAAAAAATGAAAAATAGATGGACAGAAAATAAGGAACACATTTACTGATAGCGATTTATTCCCTGAAAGCGTCAGCATGCGTTGGATCCGAAACCACTCGCTTTAGACGACTTCTTTGTCGCCACTCAAATCGCATTTCCGGAAGGAACCAGCTAGGAACTTTGTCACCGCACAACCAATAATACTCATATAAACTAGTTAAAAAATGTAAAAATGAAAACATAGCTTACCGCCCGAGTATATACATATGCCTTGGGGGCGATTCGACAGGGAGGAGAGTGGAACAGGGCTTTCCATGCGGCAAGGTACTTGCACGACTTGATATACGTCACCAACAGCGATTAGCGGAATAATGGGGCGGCTCAGTTGTTGAAACAAAATCGTCACTTCACCCTCGATTAGAGACTAGTTTTGGAAGAATTCCCTGCGTGATGGTGATGGATCATAACTACCATATAACTCATCTGTATTATCTTCAACAAAAACCTTTTAATTAATTAAACATTTGACTACTAGTTACTCCATTTGACTTCATCAAATATTTTTTAATTATTTTAATATTTTTTCAATTATTTTGTAATAATTTAATAATCGTTTCATATGGATGGTATGACGATTTAGTGGCATAAATGAAGAAGAACGCCACAGTAATGTCTTAGTCACCAGATGTTTTTTTTTAAATATTGCAGAATTACATTAAAACATTATATATAGTAATTTCTAATAATTTAATAATCATTTTATGCAAAACTTATGATGTAGTGGCATTAATGAGGAAAAATGTCACAATAATGTCATAGGCACTAAAATATTTTTTTTTTAATATTGAAGAATCACATTGAAACAACATTAAATAAGACAACACATTTTTTAAAAAGACAACATAAATTTTTCAAGATTAAAATAACCAATAACACAATGTTAATGAGACCATGTTATTAGGATCTCGAGCAACCATCAAGACTACTCACCATCTTTCACGTCATTAGCTTGCACGGGTTCAAGCCAACCATTTGTGAAGAACCTAAAGTGTTTTTCATTATCTTCAGTTCTGCCACTTTCCATCTTCATATCAAAAATTCTTTTAGAGACTCTGACTTTACAAATTCTACGTAGAGTAAATTGACATCTACCAGCATATTCATCTTCATCTGCTATTTGCTGTTTATCAACAAGATATAAAATTAATATTTCATATAATCACTAAAATAAACTAAAATAATTAACAAAAATAACAAGTATATCTTACAAGTTGAGGACTCGTTGGATCCGACATAAAACTAACGAAACTCCCAAATTCAACGGGTTGAATGTTGTGCCTTGGAGGTATCTTAAACTGGAGGACGTGTATGGATGTGAAATGGAATTGATTTGAGAATGAAATAGATAGTGAAATGCGATTGTTAATGCCAATTATACTGCAAAATCTGACTAATGTAAAAAGAAAATGGCACATAATCGCCATAGCATGAATTAATATTTATGGTAACATCATACTAGTGCCACATTACAAAAAATCGAGAAATTAATATTGTAACCGAAAAATTTAATGAATTTAATTAATTTAATGCAACCAACCAATTTAACGTGTTTAAC
Source organism: Lithospermum erythrorhizon (assembly GCA_019722365.1). Classification (NCBI taxonomy): domain Eukaryota; kingdom Viridiplantae; phylum Streptophyta; class Magnoliopsida; order Boraginales; family Boraginaceae; genus Lithospermum; species Lithospermum erythrorhizon. The sequence continues at coordinate 47,312 of JADFUC010002290.1, forward strand.
GTTACACGTTAACATTTCAAAAGACCGTGTGATATTTGTGTGGTGTGTCTTTTAACAATTGTAAAATATTAAATAAAAGATTATAAATAATAGATATTTTAATATTATTTTGGCATTTCTAATAAATATTATTAACTATTTTAAAAGATATTGTGACATTATTATGGCATTCTTCCTAAGAATCATAAAATATTAAATAATAGAATGATAGTTCTATTAAAATATTTGCTAGTTAATTGTAATCAATGTAGAAGGCCTAAATAAAATATTGAACATTTGACATTAATGTGGGGTTTACTCAAAAAATTATAAATCGTTAATATTTTAAAATATACTAACCTTATTGTGGCATTTCAATATAACTAGCTATCGATGCACAATCGTTACCTTTGAGGATTATTTTTTATATAATCGGTGCTCATTTGAAAAATTGATGATGCATTAAAGTTCATTAACACAATAAACTAAATTTGCTACAAATACAATATAACATATTTTGATGATAATAACTCTAGAAAGAAAATACACGACAATGGTAATAGAAATGAAATAATCAAATTTATCTTCAAAAATACATGGGGAAAGTTAAAAAATACATAGTAGTTATTATTTAATTTGGACAAATGTCACATGTGAATTGCTTATGAAAAGATCATGAGGCTCCAAAAATAATCTATCATTCCCCCCTTTCTCCAATTACATGGGATAGTGTTCACGTCAAACCAACCAAATTTAATTATTTTAAACATTGTATTGATATTATAAAAGACTATATGCCATTTGTCTGGCGTTTCCTCTAAGAATTATAAAATATTAAGTGAAAAATTATACATAATAGACACTGTATATTTGGTTGGTGACAATATTATTATGGACATCATTGTGAAATGCCACAATAATGTAGTATCTTTTGAAATATTAAATATTTATAATTCTTATAATAAATGCCACATCAATGTCAAATATTCAATGTCTTATTTAGGCTGTCTATATTGAATACAATTAATTAGCAAATGTTTTATTAGAACTATAATTCTAATAACGTTATAAATTGATGCTTTAAATAAAAGGTTGCATGACATTTGTCTGACGTTCCTCTAAGAATTATAAAATATTAAATAAAAGATTACACATAATAGATATTGTAACATTATTGTGGAATTTCTAATAAATACTAATAACTACTTTAAAAGATATTTTACATTATTATAGCATTATCTCTAAAATTACAAAATACTAAATAATTGAATGATAGTTCTAATAAAACTCTTTGCTAATTAATTATAATCAATATAGACATCCTAAATAAAATATTGAACATTTGACATTAATTTGGCATTTACTTTAAATTTTAACTATTTAATATTTTAAAAGACATTGACATTAAGTGGCGTTTCCGCGATAATGTCCTGATAATATTGTAACCAACTAAATGCGCAACTTGACCAGATTTAATTAATTTAATGTTATATGTGGCGTTTCCTCTCGAATTATAAATTATGAAATAAAATATTATAAATAATAGACACACTAACATTATTTTGGTATTCTAATAAATATTATCAACTACTTTAAAAGATATTTTGATGTTATTATGGCATTATTCCTAAGAATTATAAAATATTAAGTAATAGAATAAGTACTAATCAAAAGATTTGCTAATAAATTTAATCAATATAAATAGCCTAAATAAAAAATTGAATATTTGAAATTAATGTGGAGATTTTAAAAAACATTAACTTTATTATTTCATTTCACAATAATGTCACAATAATATTGTAACCAACTAAATTATTGTAACCAATAAAAATTTAATTTATTTAACATTATGTATTGATATTTTAAAGACTATATGAACGTGGCGTGTCTTACTCTCCTCTAAGACTTATAAATATTAAATAAAAAGATTATAAATAATAGACACTCTAACATTATTGTGGTGTTTCTAATAAATATTATTAAATACTTAAAATATACTATGACGTTATATCAATTATTATATTGTACCCAACTAAATTATTCAACCAACCAAATTTAGTGTTTAATCTTATTTATTGATATTCTAAAGATTATATGATATTTGTGTTCCATTTTCTCCAAGAATTATCAAATATTAAATAAAAGATTATAAATAATAAACATTTTAACATTATTGTGGCGTTTCTAATAAATATTATTAACTACTTTAAAAGATATTGTGGCATTATTATGACATTATCCCTAACAATTACAAAATACTCTCTCCGTTCTTTTTAGTTGTCTTCAGTCATTTGCACATAGATTAAGAAAAATAAAATGTAGTCAAAAAGTACGTGAAAATATCAAATGTTAATTAATTAAAACTATATAATTAGTGCCGTTGATAATTTAGTAACAAAAGTAGTCAAAGTTTATTGAAAATATAAAAATATAATTTTCTATGCTAGAAGAATAAGTATTTTGAAACAAAAATTATGACTAGAAAGACAATTAAAGAAAGCGAAGAATATTAAATAACAAAATATTAGTTAACAACATTCTAGCTAATTAATTTTAATCAATATAGGCAGCCCAAAACAAAACATTGAACATTTGACATTTGACATTATTGTGGCGTTTACTCTAAGAATGATAACAATTTAATAGTTTAAAAAGACACCGAAATTATTGTGGCATTTCACCCCAATATTGCTAACAAACAAAAATACTACTCTCTCCATCCCAGATTGTCTCATTTGACTTTTCACGGTTGTCAATACACGATTAACGTAAATATCACTAATTTTACAAGCGTAAAAATTATAAAAGTTGATATTTCAAAAATATATATTGAAACGAATCTAAAATGATCCTACATGACTATATTATTTTCATATCTTCATGAAAATTCATTGTCAAAATTTTTTAAAGTTTGACAAAAACCTGAATGAGACAATCTTCTTGGGATCAGAATCTCTAACAAAACAAATTTAATTAATTTAACCTTATGAATTAATATTTTGAAGACTAAATGACATTTGTATGTGGCATTTCCTGTAATAATTAAAATATATTATAAATAGAGACAAATGACATCAAATATTACTCACGTTTGTGAAAAGGTACCCATTCGATTACCTTGGTTTCAATTTTAGCGTTTCGATCATTGGCTATATGGTCAGCCATTCGGTGTATCTTGGAGCTGAAATTGAATTTTTTCATCATTTTTTTAAAAGATTTTTACAGGGGTATTTATGTCAATTAAATGCTTATAAAATATTATAAAATAATCAGCTTGACTAAATTATAAAATATTTGATAATAGCTTAAAAATAATAGAGACTACATTGATGTGTGTGGCATTTCTTCTAATAAAACATTTGCTAAATAAATTATCATCAATATAGTCACCTAAATAAAACATTTAACGTTTAAAAATATTTGCAAAATAATACATTTCGAATTTAACTTTTACTTATAAATTGAAATATTTATTTCTATACTTAGCGGTACCACTTATCCTCATGCTAATTTACCCCCGAATAAATTGTTTGACCTGTTTGTGGCCAATTTAATTCTAATGCTCAGAAGCGTCATACACTGTATTCTATGATCATCTAATTTACCGCCAAATAAATGGTTTGACATGTTTTGTGATGAATTTAATTCTAATGTCGGAAATGTACACCCGCCCTTTATAGTTTTCAGTTGATTGAAATAATGCCATTTAATAGCGTTACTCTCGTGGTTAAATTTGAGTCAAAAAATTTACGGGTTTAAGTGAAGCCGGCCCGATGGAATCACCAACTTGTGAAGTCTGAGTCACGTGCGTCCTCGAGAGAATATTTTGACCGGACACGGCAAAGATGCCGCTACATGTAAACTGACGGACGGTGATGCCATTTCGTGTAAAAATTGAGAAAGTACATGAATTGAAAAAGACAAGTTAGGGCCAGTAAAGACAAATATATAAGTCTACCAACCAATCGCGAATACCACTCCCGCGTCACGCAATAAGGCACTTGTCGAACTACCCACATGGTGTTTCTCCATAGGAAAAATGCACCGATCTAGCACTTAATAGTCACCGCCTCGAAATAAATCGAGTACTTACAATGCAGTGAGATTCACCAACTATTCTATCCTGGCCTCGTTTGAATTCCTTAGCTTTTAGCACCCTGAAAACGTAGATGCCTCCAATTAGTCCACGAGGAGGCGGTTGAACCAAGCGATTGGACTTGATAGAATCACGAGATCAATTGGAGAACAAAAAATGGGGTCAAAAGCATTTTCAATTAGCTATGGAAGAGGGGGAGTGGTTTTGTGAGGGAAGAAGAAGATGAGAAAAACTTGAGTTTCCCATCTTATGTTCTCCTTGTATAACCCTCTTCATTTTAAACGAATAATGACTTCGTTAACCAATGAGCTAACTCATTAAAACCGTTAACTAGCTGAATGCTAGCAGTGAGTAACTAACAAGTCATTAATAGGCTTCTCTTGTTAAATCGTCAATTAGACTAACAACTTATTTGATTAGGTTCGTCTAATTTGTATTTTACATTATCAATATAAAAACTATCCTATTGGAGTATCTAGATTGATTTAATCAATTCCCAATTTAGCAATAAAAGATTTAATTTCATACATGAAATAAGATTCAACGTCACTCATGTGTGTGTGACCTTTTGAGCTCGAATAATATTAATTGTATAATAATATAATTGACCGTTAGTATTATTATAACGATTATGCATAGGATCTAATGTCGGCATAACCCACGATAACCATGCGTGATTCCTATTTAGTAATTTACAATTACTCTTATTGAACACTTAATTTGAGTACTCATTTAGCTAAAACCGTAAATGAATTGTTACAACAATTGGCCTTAATGGAAATATAATTAAAAGAAAACAATATACGATTTTTCATAACTCACTTGTCCAAGCAGGCGATTACTTTTTGTTCATTTTATCCACGATCTACAGTCGCGGGTGCTCATAAGAAGTGTGTGTGGAAACACCACGACTTTCTTTACTCAATTTGAAACGAGACTTAGGTACTATGGCGTCCCATAAAGCAATAAGTCCCAAACTCATTGAGAAGCCTGATATCTACCTTGTATATGAATGATGGATAAATTCCTTATAATATATAAATGCATCTGCTACTCGCACTATATTTACCTAACCTATGCCGTTATGTCGCTTAGCAGCAGGCGTTTGACATAGTAAGCCACGGAAACTTATATAACATAGATAGTTATATATGCTGGTCTAGAATAACTTCAACTTAACGATTCTAAGAAAATATCATAGGACACGAGATATACATATCTTCTATGATTACTGCGGCAGTCAATCACAGCTCCTCGGAGTTATGCAATGACTATAAGATTTAGACTTCTAGCTCTTGTTAGAATCTAGTATGAATTTTACTGTGATAAAGCGGCAAATTCATATATCCCGGATCCTCAAAATAATATATATTAATCAAAAACACGTAAATTACGATATGAAAAAAAGAGTTGCTACATTCTTGTGAGAAGATGAAATGGGAGAGCCAACTCCTTAAGCTAACAAGCCGTTTGAATGCCCCTTGAAAAACTCTCTCAAATTGCTTGTCAACACCAAAACGATGTCCTCTAGATTATGCCTTTGAGGAGGGAATCGAATCAACTTGAACTTGTTAGAGTTGTGAGGAACAAAATGGAAAATTCTCTTCAGCACTAGGGGAGGGCGGCTTTTCAAGAGGGAGGCAGGTTGATTTTCATGAAATGAAAAAGCTTTGTCTCTTTCTTTAAATGCCAAATGCCTGTTCAAACGTTAAGCGACTCGTTGAAATCGGCTTAACTTACAGTTAATAATTAAGACGTTATGGCTCCTAATCAAATAATGAGTCACTAGTGAGCCGTTCCATTTTAATTAACCCACGACAAAGTCAATTAAAATATTAACAGAAATCACTATGAATAACTTATCAATTATTCATCAATTTTAATTGCTTAGATTAAACTGAAGTTAACGATTGATGTTCATCAATATATATTCATCAAATATATAAATATTGAAATACATCTTTCCAGCCTACAAGTCTCGTTAATTTCATGCATGAAATATTATTAATATCATTGTATAAGTGTGAGTAAGATCTATGTCGCTAAATAAAGCGTAACTTAATTAATAGTAAGATCTAGCGATAAGCTCATTACTATTATAGCGATTAATGAGTAGATAAGCAATCGCTCTGTAAACATGTGCGACCACCCCAATCCAGGCGCCGGTTAAGATCATTAACCTATGCGAGTCACCAATCGATGGATACAATAACAAATATGACTTCTTGACAACAAAACAAACTCTGCATTCCATGCGTGGTGTTCCCAACCCAACAACGTCCAACAAAACAAAAGACATGGGAACACAAATCCACTGAATAATACAACCCAAGGATACACAAGAAATCAAAAATACAACATAGGAAAGTATTGTAATAACCGTTGAAAAAAAAAAAAAAATTTCGGTCGGCGGTGGGACCGGGAATAGTATATTTTTTTTCGATGATAATATTATTCGTAAAACTTTTGAGCAATTTCATTTATAATTTAGTAGTGTTTGCCATGGAAGAATTTGCATCTTTGAAATCGGGTTAAATTGGAGATTTAGAAATGCGATAAGCGGAGAATTAACCGAAACGAGCGGACTCAAGTTTTTTAATATCTATTCATCACATATCCTCCCATCATGCATCCTTCATTACCTTCATCTTCTTTGCACCCTGCATTTTGGCGAAATTAAGCCTCCCCACTTAAAAAATTTACATTTTCCATTTCTCTCTCTTCGATTATACCGCTCCAAACTCAAAAATCGGTTGTAGAATATTGTTCTCCCACGTCATTCTCTTGAGTTAAAGGTAAGAAATTTCAAGTCTTTGAGATATTTCTTGGGTTTTGAATAGTTGACTTTTTGGTTGACTTTTTTACATAATTGAATTTTATGATAAATCTTAGTTGGTTATGGGTTACGTGACGTATATATGTGATGGTCGTGATTTAGAGCTTCGTTTGAGACGTTAAGGTCGAGTTGACTTTTCTAGGTTGAGTTGACTTTTTGAGGTGATATTTTCATAAGACTTTAAATGTGTGGGAGTTTAATTAGGACCTTATTATAGCTATTGTGATGTTAAATGTTGATTTAAAAATTCATTAAAAGCGATTAGGTTGAGAAAAAGTAATATTTTTCAAAGTTGAGATATAATTGATATTTTGGAGTATAGATTGTTAATTAGGGACCTGTGATTAACTAGAATGACATATAAGTTAATTTGTAAATGATAAAATGATAAGATGGAATTTGGCAGGCGTCGATTTAGTTGTCCGATGAGTTTATAATTGATAGTTGCCCGTCATGTTAGGCGGATTTAGAAATAGTTCCGATGAGAGTTGGTAATGTTTAATTAGAAACGTAATTCTTAGTATTAGTTCAGTACACTACGGGTGTTCTTAGGCCTTGACGTGAGGAAGGGGGCACGTTCCGTGTCAGCGTTCTTCGTGAGGACTTTTGTGATAGCTAGTAGGGTGAGTCTTATCTCGTGTATTACTATATTACTTCTTTTTAAATGGTGTACTGTCCTTGTATTATAATTATGTGTAAAAGGGTGTGAGGTCTTTTGTAATATAATTATATGCAGATGGTTAATATGTCCTTGTGAGCTATGATTCTGGGGGGGAATGGTATACATGTAGTTTGTCTGATTATGTGCTTTGAGCTAATATGATTATGTGACTCTGATACTGGCGTTGAAGAGGGTGGTTTGAGGTAGTGATGGCCTGAACTCCCGACTTATATTTACGTATTATGTGGCCTTGCCCAATGGTATTTATGTGGCTGTCGTAACGTGGTATTAATGTGGCCTTTGGCTTATGGTATTATGTGGCCTTGTCGGCCTTTGGTGGTATTTATGTGTGTCGGCACTTGTGGTATTTATGTGGCTTTGTCGGCACTTGTGGTATTTATGTGGCCTTGCGGTTGTGATTGATTCAGATTGTGTGATATTAGTATGCTTTGCTATTACGGAAGTAAAGTAGTTGGTTATTGAGAGGTGTTTGATGGAGTGCTGTATGATTTTGAGGTGACTTGAGTATTAGGATATGACCTATAGTTGGGACTACTAGGGATTGAGTGACTCTCCTTCCTTGCGAGGATATGTATGTGGCCCACTACATACTACGGTATATAGCGTGCGGTATGATTCTCTTTGATCGCTTTCTTTGTGTGCGGCTAGCCGAGTGGCCACATACTCACGGTATAAGCGTCACGGTTGTAGCCCTACTACGGTATGGCGTGCGGTATGATTCTCTTTGATCGCTTTGCTGTGTCGAGGTGGCTTTATACTCTGTTATAGCATGCGGTTTGGCCTATACTACGGTATAGCGTCGAGTTTGGCCTATACTACGATTATAGCGTGCGGTATGACTCTCTTTGATTACTTTCTTTGTGTGCATTGTTGATGTATTTCCTCTCACGGTATAGCGTGCAGTGTGCCTTATGCTGTGTATAGATGCGGTGTGCACTTATACTTTATTGTATAAGTCGGTTTTTTGGCACCCTCTTGGTATAAGTGCGAGGTGATTGTTGATTGTCCATTCAGATGACAGGATTGAGTATATGCGCATTAGAGGATGAGTATCTTGGTGGGGATATGAGAGATAGGAGGTTTTGATGACTAGAGTTTTTAATCGTTGTTGAGTCTGTGATTTCATTTAGTTATTGTGCTTATAAGACCCTCTATTATATATTCATGTTGCTGTCTAGAGTTCATGTGAATTACATATTTATATGACTTTATCCGATAATCACAACATACATGTTTATTCATATTTGACTAGATATTTATTCTAATCTTGTTGTTGTGCTTGATTTGATAGTTATCTTTCATTTTAAGCGTACGGCCTTAGTAATGACTATTTTCTTCGATTCTGGTATTTATTTTTGGGTTATTAAAAGAAATTGTCTTTGTTAGATATGTTCTATATATATCTTAAGTGGCCTAATGGATGAGATACCTTTGGAATGAGAACATTAGGAGCAGAAATTATAAGGCGGGGATTTGTTCTAATGCATCGATGATGTTGATGATATTTTATATATATATATATGGTGGAAAAATGAATTCAAATGTGCTAGAATATAATCTTGTCCCAACACGACACGATACCATGGAGGTAAATAAGTTCCGTATACTAAATGGAAAATGCAGGAAGATAATGCATTAGCAGGTTATCTGGTTAAGATATATTACTCGGTCATATTAAATGCATATATTTGGAAGATGTAGGAACATTAGTTGTCATAAGGAGTATGATTGTAAATGAGGGTAGTACTTTAAAGTGAACTAAAGATAAGTGATTGAGTTGTATATGCATGAGTTGCAGAGAGGTTAAGATGCCATGTTAGGTGTTTATGTTTTGAGGTGTATATTATGGTAGAGTGCTTCTATACTTGGAAAGATAATAGATAGAGAAATACCTCTTGTAATTAAGGTGTCTTGAGTAAGTTGTTGGCGTAGTGTGGGTTATTGGTGTTAGTTAAGAAAGCCAATAAAGGAAAGTTTTTATTTTGTGGCGAGTAACACATAAATATTACTCTTGGGAGTATATAGTCTCTAAATAGGTGAGAAATCTAAATTGTTATTAGTGCGATCAAGGATGACCATTGGCAGTAGGCTGCGTACCGCCGGGTGTGATGGTGGCTTGAAGACCTCAGCGGTCATACTTTTATCTTCTTGAAGTTACATTGTATATAATTATTGACTCGAGTTTGTATAACAAATTGTTGGTATTGTTTATATTATGATTTTCAATGTTGTTGTATTGGTTGGATTACCCGATGGACGAGTTGTATTGTTTTATTTATGATGTAAAAGAAGTCATTTTTTATTGTTATCCATCGTTGGTGACTCACGATAATACGGGTTGGTGGCGGATTGACCTCGGAAACCCGCCTGGGTGATTGCCGGACCTGATTAATATAACTTCTGGTCACAGAGAAATATCTGAGTCGGCCAACCAAGGGAATAGTGATGAGAACTCCTATGCCGCCCACCGCTTTAACCTATGATCTTCCACTTGTGACTCTGTCTGAGATCCTCGACCACCTCAGCGATCGCTCTACAGAGACCTAGACATAAGCCCCCGTAGAAAAGTGGTATAGTTGAGTGAATACAAACCATAGATTTGATCCCGTCACATATAATCATACTTATATATATAACATATGCATATACATTAGCAAGCTACACAATGAATCTTGACCGCTAATAGCATAGAATCACTTATAAGTATCCATCTTATGCGAGAATATTGACAATGCATATTCATTTAGGGAAGCGTGAAACAAACAAAGTAATCAAATGAGGAATCCACCTCCACAAATAGTAAACAATTGAGGAATCCACCTCCACAAATAGTAAACAATTGAGAATGCACACTCCACAAATAGTAAACAAATAAGGAATCCACCTCCCACAAATAGTAAACAAATAAAGGAATCACCTCCACAAACAAAAAATAAATGAGAATCCGCCTCACCCAAATAACAAACAAATGAGGAATCCACCTCCACAAATAATTAGATGAGGTCTCCACCTCCATCCTCCCGACCAAGGCTACCCCCCTCAATATGCATATCACACCAAACCTCCCGAATCCACGGGGCTACCCACCCAATATGCATACCGCTTTGAAACCTCGGTGGGGTCACGTTCCACATATATAAACCAAAACAATCAAAATAGAATTGCATAGATTACCTGTGCCTTGCACACAGCCACGCGGCACAAGTACACCGCGGCACATGCGGCATAACCACAATAACCGCCACGATCTCATAACATGAATCATAATCCTGCTTGATCCTCGTAAGCTTATGAATCATAATCACAACTATCTCATAATTTTGAGTCATAATCCTGACTATCTCGTAATATGAATCATAATCCTAGCTATCTCGTAATATGAATCATAATCACTCAATACATGTCAAAAATAGTCCCATGACAAAACACATGCAAAATATATAAACATAATATATGAAGGGTTCCACGTCATTGAGATTTGTACTACTTCGAGCCAAAAAAGTAATATTAACTCACAGGTAGTCCTCGGTGCTAGGTCGAATGTCCATTATTCGAAATTATACATTATAATAACACGTCCGTCGAATAACCTCTCTTAACATCTATATATAAACCACAGTATTATACTCGTCTCACAAATTCAAATTTACTACCCTTAGCAATCATCGTATCCTAAGATTAGTATACACTTCACAAAATTCCAACGTAACTTCCATTACAATTACCAACTTGATAAATTCGATATTAGGTCGTCACTTTATTACCCCACAATAACACTTTAATCACATTCTAATCAATGCAACAATCAATGGCAACTAATTAAACCATTAAATACAACATCAATTCAAACACTAATTACTTGCCTGACTTTCCTAAACTTTCTCAACTAATCTCTCTGCGTCCATATCAGAAACCCAATCTTCTATTCTCGAAATAACTATATTAAAGTCCTTTAACCTCATATTACAATTTAGAGTTAATTTAAGAACAAGTCCAACAAAAGTCAACCCTCAACATACACAGCTGCCGCCCCAATAATAAGTCAAAGTCACCTCTCAATCCCTAAACTAAACTTAGATAACATTTCTATCCCATAATAAAGTCAAGATCTAAAGTCAAACTAACAAATAGTCAACTATAGCCTCAGTAGTGAGATTTGAAGATTACAACTCATATCTTTGATATGTAAGAGATGAAACAAGATTATGAAGCTAGATTCCACAAGATTTCACCAAGAAAATGAAAAAAATCAAGGGAAAGAGGGAGGTAGGTTCGGCTACTTTGAGAGGAAAGAAGAAGATAAGATTTTTGTTTTTTTGGTAGGAAATGGTGATAAGAGATGAAGAGTTAGTGGTGGTAGGTGGAACATTTAAGTGGAGTTTGGGACTTCGTTTGGTTCAAATTTAAACTAACTTCTCGGTTTTAGCAACATGCTTCGAACATGTGTCAAATTAGATTTCTATCCTCAAAATATATTATCCTCAACCCTAATATCATTATTTGATTTCAAATTTTAATTTTAACCACAAAACACTTAACTTGGGCAACTAAAATTATATAAAAAATAATGCTTATACGGAGCGGGTTATTTCGGTCTCCCCGCTTCTAATAAACATTTAATTCTCAAAATTTACTAGAAATCGCCTACTTTTCGTCCCATTCCCGTCTCAACACTCTGTCCTACATAGTAATTCACATATTACACATATTATAGCACAAAGTTTTAGAACTAACCTTCTATTTCAAAAAGATGTGGATATTGACTTCTGACATCCTCCTCTCGTTCCCACGTAGCTTCCTCCCATGATGATTTCGCCCTGTACATACATCATAGCTTTATTTCGCCTTACTTTTCGCTTCGATCAAGAATTGTCACGGTTTCTCTTCATGCGTAAGGTCTTCTCCGGAATTCCATGGTTGTACGACTCTCTAAAGAGATATGGGATTAAAATCTGGTATATGCTTCCTCAAACATGACATGGAAGGCGTTATGAATTATGTTCAATTAGGAGGCAGCTAAGCGATGAGCCAGGACCCGACTCTTGCCCAAAATCTCTGAGGCCAGATATATCGTGGACTCAACTCCTCTCTTCCCCAATCTCAATACACCTTTCCTGAGGGATATTCTCAAAGAATACTTTATCACCAATTTCAACATTAAATCCACAATGACTAGATGCGCATATATCTTTTATCCTATCTTGTACACGCTTTAGAATGTTTGTTGTAATTTCATTCTCCACCGACCTTTCCCACCAACTCCGGGCAGCCATTTCTATCTCTACTTCATTCAGCCAACAATGGGGTCCTACATTTTCTTAGTACAGCGCCTCAAATGGTGCCATCTCAATATCTTGGCGTGGGCCTTTATTATTATATGCAAACTCCATTTTAGGCAATTCGTCGGCCTAATTTTCGGGAAAAGTTCAACGCCTGAGCCATGACACTTATCCTCCGATCTTTGAATTGTTCTCTCACATTGCCCATCATTTGTGGATTAAATGATGTACTCAAATTGACCCTCGTCCCCCATAAGCTTCTGAAATCCTTTCCAAATACGGAATTGAATCTAGCATCTGGAGTCTGACATATTAGATACCCGACATTCCATGCAATCACATAATTTGGTGACATACAGCACTTGCCAACTGCTCAGGACCGTGAGTCGATTTAATTGGTAAGAAATGAGCTGATTTCGACAGTCTATCCACTATCACCCAAATACCATCATTCTTTCTCAATGTCCTCGGGAGTCCGAAAACAAAATCCATCGTAATATGCTCCCAAGTCCACTCTGGAATAGGAAGGGGTTAAATACTTATTTGTGGATGTGGAGTGTTCTATTTTCACACATTGACAAGTCGAGACATTTTTGATACAAACTCGTGAATTTCCCTCTTCATGTTAGGCCACCAATACTGCTTGCTCTTAGAATCTCACATACATCTTTGTACCATGCATATTATATGGGGCATTATGATCTTCGTCCAAAATCTCCTTTTCAACTCTTGAGAGTAAGGAACGAATAATCTACCATGCATTATGAGGCTCCATCATCTCGCCCACAAATCTACTCTGCTTCCGCTTTGGCTTCCCCAATTATCTTTTGTAATTTCTCATCTTTTTTGTTCAGTATTCGATCAAGAAGAAGCTGAGTCGAACTACGATTTTAGCCAACAAACATGCATAAACTCCATCCAAAATTAACACCAAGTTGCTTCGTTTCATTATTGGTTCCTTAACCTTTCCCACTACGACTTAATGCATCAGCTACGGCATTCGCCTTTCAAGATGACCTTGGCTGAAACATCATAATAGCTAATAAACTCCTCACTTGTTGCCCCTCAGTTAGTCTGCGTCGGGAGGTATTTCAAACATTTTGTGATTAGTAAAAAATTTGGCAAAATCATGCCATGCAAATAATATCCAAATCTTAAAGATGCGAACACAATTACTGACTAGTTCCAAATCGTCGTCGGGTAATTCTTCTCTTGATTTCTCATTCATCGCGTGTATAAGCTACTTGCAGGTGTTAGATTAGCGCGCATCCCGACCCCAATGTGAGCGTCGGCCCATACGACATAGCCATCGTGTCACGGCCGGAAGGTCAAATCTTGCGTGGTCAATTTGTCTTTCAACTCATTGAACCCCACTCCAATCGTCTAGTCAACTTTGGTCATGAATTAACGATAAATGAAAAGTCACGTATAAATCTCCGATAGTATCGTAGACCCGAGAGAAAACTTCGTATTCGGTAACACTCGTGGGTGGATTTCCCCGATTCATCACAGGCTTTCAACTTTTTGAGGATCGACACTTATACCCTCTCATGATACATGACCGAAGCACTTTCCCCAACCAAATTCACACTTGAAATTTAGCACACAATTTCATTTTTTAGTCAAGTCTCGGCCACAATTCTCGAGTGTTATTGCATGCTGCCACCGCTATAGTCAATGAACACACTTTGCAGAATTTATCCGCTGTAAGCGAACACCAGATTCATAAGGTCCATAAATCTTTGCTGAGGCATTAATTAACTGACAGCGTAAAAACTTCGTAGTGCCATGCTCTTTGTTAAATGCCCGACTTGATACATCCTCCTCCTTAATCCTCTCAATGCAGTGGTAGCGACCTCAAGTCAATCTTAGAAAATACCGGGCATCCTTCAATTGATCAAACAAATCATCAATCCTAGGCAACGGATATCGATTCTTAATTGTTACTTTGTTGGTACTTTATGTCGATCACATAACCTCGAAGTCCATCCTTGTTCTTAACAAATAACACGGAGCACCCAAAGGTGAACTACTTGGTCAAAATGAATCCACTTGTCCAACAATTCCTACAAGTGCGTTTTCAACTCCTTTAACTCTGCGGGGAGCCGTGCATGAGTGTCATAGAAATCGGAGTAGTACTAGGAGAGTACTTTTATGGAAAACTCCACCTACCGCAGGGGAGGAAGTCCAGATAGCTCTCGGGGAAATCGTCGTACTCTCACGACATGCCTCTCTCAGATCAATCTTACTCCTTACTTGTGTCGACAACATGGGCAGATAACCAAACACGCATCCACTTCTCGACATCTTTATGGGCAACTAAAGTAGAAATGAGACAGGAAAAGGAATTTTTCTATCACCTAGGAAGAGATCTTAGATTTACGAGGACTAGATATTCCGATCTTCTTAAGATGATAATCTATCACGCATGATGTCTCCCCAACCAATCCATTCCCAAGAAATAGATCAAAATCTTTCAAATCACAAAAGGTAGTAAATCATCTCCAAACATTGATTTCGGTACTTATGGGACAATTTCTAAATGCATCAATCTTAACGGACTTCCCAACCGGAGTTAGAATTAGAAGTGGTATAGCAAGAATTTCTCGAGTTATAGGAATATGTTGGGAAATTTCAAAGATATGAAAGAATGAGTAGCTCCAAAATCAAACAAGACTTTTGCTTCGGCCCACATAAGAATTTAAGTACATTACCACAGGGTAATCACGAGCTTCCTCTTGGAGTAGCTGCAAATGTCGACCGACTAGTTCCACCGCCATACGACTAGTCCCGGCAACATTCTGCCACGACTGTTTCCAACTCCGCCCAAAGCTTCCTCCCAGCAGGGAATACGACCTCCGACACTTCCTTGATAGCCTCCGCTTTGCTGTTTGCATTGGAAGTAAATGTGCCTTCTACTCTGCCTGCAGGACGATCAACAATGTCGCCCGTGGCGACGCCGATGCGAACCACACAACCATCTCGATATTCCACGGCTACATGACCGGTTTAGCACCATGGAAACACCCATTTTTACTTTGCCTCCACGATAGCCTCTGAGATCTCCCGGACGATTAGAAGACCTGGAGCACGAGAAAAAGTAGTCTTTGAATTGAGAGAATTAGTAAAGCGAGGACAGGCCCGACTCTAGGCTAATGGCCGGGCTGCAATGGGCGTCCACCAGAACCCCGAACTCAGCGGCCACCCGTCGCAGAGCGTCATATCTTCCTCTTTTCTCCATATTTGGACACTCAGCCAGATCCATTCTACACGTAGGCATCATTCACTAGCTCATGGAAAGTTTCATAATTCTTGAGTGGCGATGCAGTGCGGATCTCCCGATTCATTCGTCCACAATCTCTCGATCCTCTTCCCTGATAGGATTCACCTCCAGTAGATGGCGAGAGATGCTTGAATCTTTCTCGTAGTCAATTTATATTTACGCGCTTGCTTAAAATGGATCAATTCTCTCTCCCAGATCGACATATGCACCTTAAGCCCAGCTCCCTCGAAATAATTCCTGGCCCGATCCTTAACACGGTGTCCGCCCGGCCCCTTGATCAAAGATGGGTGTACGTTCTCAGCCACGTCTCGAGGCTCGCGTATAATCACGTAAGTGCGAATATGGTCCTCAACTCCTAGTAACTCCATAGGCTCAAATATACTCTCGAGTCTCGAATGAACTCAATGCTTGAATAGGAGAATCGGCTCGACAAAAATTTAGGCGGGTCCCGGCTTGAGCGGTCAAATAACAATACGCAACTCCACTTCACCGCCTGCGGCCAGTACTACGGTCTCGATCTCCACCAACATTTTGAGAATCATGTGGTCCCCGCTGGAAGCAAATGCATTTTCTGATACTTTATCACATTTCTGCGTCTGCGGCTTTCTACACGCCTCCGCGGCTCTTCGCGGCTCCTGGGTGCACCCCTTGCTTACCTCGCGCGCCTAACCGAACAGACCTACGTGGTGGCATCCCCAACAGTCTATGAAATAACAAAAGAAAGGAAAGATCAGACCCCACAAGAACCCTTAATATCGACAACTCTCTAACAACTATCAACTTTGAGCACGTAACGCACCAAGACACCATAAAGACCACGAACCTGAGCTCGATACCAAAATTGTAACGACCCACCCAGTCGGCCTTACGAGGTTAAGATCATTAACAGCACGTATACCGAGTCGCCAATCGATGGATACAATAACAAATATGACTCTTTGAAATTAACAAAACAACTCTCTATTCCATCGTGGTGTTCCAACAACACATCCAACAAAACAAAAGACAACAGAACACAAATCCACCTGAATAATACAACCCAAGGATACACAAGAAATCCAAAATACAACATAGGGAAAGTATGACAACCAGACCCCTCATTGAAATACAACACACAAGTCTAAAAATATACAACAACAAAAGTGGAATGACTAATGAGGACTTCCTATGCCACCACCGCCTCGCCCAATGAAGTCTTCCTTGACTACGCAATACATATCCTCGGCCACGCTTAGCGATCGCTCCTAGAGACCTAGGCATAAACGCCCGCCCATAGAAAAGTCGGCTAAAGTTAGTGAATACAAATACCCACAATTTGATCATCACATATAATCATACTATATAACATATGCATATACATTAACCAAGCTACACAATGAATATTGACAACTAATAACATAGAATCCACTTATACGATATCACATGTACTATATACTTATAACCATCAACAATGCGCATTCATTTAAGGGAAGCAGTCTCAACAAAAAAGTAATCAAATGAGAATCCCACCTCACACAAATAGTAAACAATTAGAGAATCCACCTCCACAAATAGTAACAATTCAGAATCCACCTCCATAAATAGTAAACAAATAGAGAATCCACACCTCCACAAATAAGTAAACAAATGAGAATCCACCTCCATAAACAAGAAATAAATGAATCCACCTCCACAAATAACAAACAAATGAGAAATCCACCTCCCTTGAAATAATCGGATGAAGTGCCACCTACATCCTACCGGCAGTACCCCCTCAATATGCATATCACACTAAACATTCGAGATCAGGGGCTACCACTTTCGATATGCATACCGCTGAGCCTCCCGGTCGAGGTCACCCAGCTGGGTTCACATATATACTGGCTCAAATCAAAATCATCACCTTTGGATTACACCTGCGGCTTAGGCCAGCGCGCTGACACAAGTACCTGTGACACAGCGGTATAACCACAATAACCACCACCGATCTCATAACATGAATCATAATCACAACTATCTCATAGCATGAATCATAATCCTGACTATCTCATAATATGAATCACATAATCACAACTATCTCGTAATATGAATCATAATCACAACTATCTCGTAATATCGATATAATCGCTCGATACACATGTCAAAGAGTCCCATGACAAAACACATGCAAAATATATAAACATAATATATGAAGGGTTCCACGCGTGAGATTTGTGCTACTTTCGAGCAGCGATAATGATAACTCTAGGTAGTCACCGTCTTTGGAGTCGGTACAATTCTATTCAAAAAATTATACATTATAACACATCCGGTAGAGAATAACATCTCTTAACATCTATATAAACCCGAGTATTATCTCCGTCTCACAAATTCAAATTTACTACCTTACTTGATTATCTATCCCCGAAGATTAGTATACACTTCTAAAGATTCCGTAACTACATTCTAATTACCAACTTGATAAATCCCGATATTAGGTCATCATTTTTATTACCCCACAATAACACTTTAATCACATTCTAATCCAAATCCAACATCAATCGCCAACTAATTAAATCATTAAATACAGCCTCCAATTCAAACACTAATTACTATACCAACTTTTTCCCAAACTTTCTCCTTTAATCTACTGCAATCCATATCCAAAACCAATACTTCTATTCCCAAAATAACTATATTGAAGTACTTTAACCTCATATTATTATTTAGAGTTAATTTTAAAAAAAGTCAACAAAGTCAACAAAGTCAACCACAGACATACCACTTTCTAACCCCAACAATAATCACTCAAAGTCATCTCAAATCCCACTAAGCTGAACTTAGATAATATTTCTATCCTTAATAAAGTCAAGATCTAAAGTCAACACAAAAGTCAAACTTACAAATAGTCATATAGCGCAAAATGATAAGTTGAAGGAATTTACAACTCATACCTTTGATGAACAAGAGATAGAAACAAGATTATAAAAGCTAGATTCTAGTTTCACAAGAAAATAAAAAATAATCAAGAAGAGGGAAGGTAGGTTATTCACTTTGAAGGAAAGAGCGAAGATAAGATTTTTGTTTTTGATGAAATGGTGATAAGGATGAAGAGGTTAGTGGTGGTAGATTGGAACATTTAAGTGGGTTAGGTCTCGTTTGGTTCACAATTTAAACTTCTCTTCTCGGTTTATGACATAACTGAACATGTCAAATTGGATTTCTATACTCAAAATATATTATCCTCAGCGCCTATTAACATTGTCGATTTCAAATTTTAACTTTAACTTGCAAAACTCAACCGGGCAACTAAATCATATAAAAAAATAATGCTTACTCGTAACGGGTTATTTCAATAACCCATTAAAATTATCATGAGAACAACTGTAATATCGATTACTAAGGTGAACACTAAGTTCGATAATCACATTTAACCAACCCTAACTGGCAGAATTGATACTGTCGTCATACTTGGGCATAATAAAAGGAATTAATTTTCATTGATTTCCAACACTCCCATTTTGCCCTTGGGCGATTGCCATCTGATTCCTTTAACGAGATTCTCCCAGTCGTAGGCTAACCATAAGAAGTGTGTCTTGATACACACAACTTTCTTTACTGAGTATAGGCTTGAATAAGCATTTATGGCGTCCATGACCATCGGTACCAAGCGTGAGAGGCACACGATCTTCCTTGTATATCAGGGCGGATAAATCCCCACTCGAATATATCAACATCATTGTTATACTGGCTGTGTGACCCAACCTCCCGTTATAATCCCTTAAAAGGCGGAGCGTTTGGTCATAGTCAAAGTACAAAGCTTATGTATAACACGAGATAGTTATATCGTGCGACTAAGTTCTAAACAAATATCATAGGACATAGATATACATACTCTTCTATATAATTCATTTAAATTAAATACCAGCTCCCCAGTCATAGGACCGGCAGCCCATGGTATTGATCTAGTCCTGCAGGCTAACGTGATCAAACTTGATCACTAATCAATCACCATGTTAGTCATATGATGCTTGTCGCCCTAACTATCAACATCTGACCAAGGCCTTTGGCTATCCTATGTTTCTAGGCTTGAAGAGGTATAATCAACAATTCATGTTGCCTCTCTAGAAAACATAGACTAACCTAGGGATTTAACTTTTCACTCGTGAGGATCTGTCACATTATATTATATGTAAATTTAAAACATATAGATAGAAGCAAACAAATATACTAAAATATAAACAACAATATTCAAATATTTGTTCGGATAACATAATAGATACATCACCGGCTCATAACCTAACACCAACTGCGACATCTACTCCCCAAGACCTATGTTATTTGCATACTCAAATCATGATTTGCTTGACAGTGGTTTTGGTAAATGAATTCGACGAGATTAGCCCCCATTGCTGCACATACTTTGATATCACCTCTACTGGCATATCTCTAATTAGGTGATACTTTTCGGATACGATGGTTGTGATGTGTTCGGGGTTCATGGCGAGCTATCGCCCGGTGTTATCGAAGCAGCTCAGCTGAATCTAAATGCTAGAGTACTACACGAAGCTCGATCCTGAAATTTCTTAATCTAACATGCTTCTTTGGCATCTTTAGAGCCATTGCGATGTACTCAGTTACGTGGTAGAGATAAACCTTGATACTACTTGGAACTCCTCGAGAATCTTTGTTCCACCGTTGAGACAAATACATACCCGATTTGGGAGCGATAGTCGTCTCTGTCGGTTGAAAAGCTGGCATCTGATGTACCGGTAACTATTAACTCATCATCTCCACCATATACCAAGAAAACATCTTTAGTTCTTCTTAGATACATCGGGATGCATTTCTTTAATCTAGTATTTCGCGGGATTGGCTTGGTATCTCTTTAGTTCGCTTTCGGTCATAAAATTGCATTGGGTCTAGTCTTGCTGGCATAGCATACATGATGGATCCTATAAGCGAGCATAGATACATCCTTCATTTATTCATCTCGGCACTAGTAGTGGGACCTTGTACTCTGTGAGTTGAACTCAATAATCTCGTAGAGTGCCCTTCTTGGAATTATTCATGTGAACGCTGCGTGCCTTATTCACATAGGTATCGACAAAATCTGGTAATATCATACGCGCGATCAAATTGAATGCTTATATATTGTGTTTTAGCCTAAGTCCTTCATTGAGAAACATTTACACGGCTAATCCTTGGTGAGTTCGACAACTCTACGTTGTTTCCAATGATAAATTATTAATAAATCGACATGAGGACTATGAATGATACATAACTCCCAGCTTTACCTTCTTGTATAAACAAGATTCTTCTTGATTCTGATGAAATCAAAATCTTTGATGATTCATCAAAACATAGATTCAAGCTAGCCGGGATGCTCCTTAAGACCATAAATGGACTTTGCAACTTGCGTACCTTTTGGAGTCACTTTAGGAATCGGTCTTTACATCCATTTGCCATATTTCATAGTCATGAAATCTTGTGATAGCTAAGATTATCGGGGATGGACTTCAGCATAGCCAGCGAGTAAGTTTAGTGAGTCGTATAAATGAACTTGTTGAGGCAACTTCGCTTCTGAGTCTGGCTTTGAAAACGCTCGACGGTTCATGCTTTGCCCATTTACATTCAATGGGCGAACCCGTTGGTAAATCAACAAGGACGAAACCTTGTTCGATTACATGAATCCATCTTAGATTACATGGCTGTTTGCCATTTTTGTCGGTACCACTTCTTGATGCATTAAACTTCTTTGTAAGTGAACAGCTTTCAATGATGAAGGGGCTTTCACCATTCAGCGCTCTAGTTCGTGGCGATCCTGTTGGATCTCCTAAGGGTTGATTCTTCTGACTTCCGTGGATCAAGAGGCGGATCTTCTATGAAAGAAGGTACCAATTCTTGTGGTATCGAATGTACACATTAGATACATCGAGATTGACTTAAATCAACTTGAGCCGTCAAGATGAACACCATTACTTAGTCATATGCATATATTCCTTTCCAAGGAGCATTTCTGTTTAACTTGATGAGATTCTATTCTCATGGTTTAGGTGAAGTAATAACCAACTATTTCCTTTGGATATCATGAAATAACATTTATCGGATTTGGCGCTTAGTTGTCAGCTGTTAATCTCTTAACATAAGTTTATGACCCAAATCTGAGAAAAACCAACTTGGGAATCTTCCCAGGCAAGCGATTCATAGTGAGTTTTCTCTGGCGAGCTGTTGGACATACATTTTAAGGTAAGTGTTCGGCTTAGAAGTGCATATCCTAGAAATTAGCATTAGATCGGATAGGCTCGTCATAGATCGAACTATATCAAGAAGGGTTCGATTTATACTTTCGGACACGTCGTTATATTTGTGGTGTTCTATTTGGAGTAGGTTGTAAAACAATGTCACACTCTCTCTAAGATAATTATTGACCTCGTGATCAAATATTATCCCACCGCTATCGGACCGGAGGAATCTTTATTTTCTTGTTCAGTGGTTTTGTACTTCATTTTGGAACTCGCGTTTCTTAAAGGACTCGTGTTTGTGTCATGAGATACATAAAATAAAATATCTCTTGTAATCATTAGTAAATGTAATGAAGTAGTTATAACCTCCTATACTAGGATATGTTCATTTGCCCACATACATCGGTGTATGATCCCCGATAAATCCACGCGGCTTTTCATTAAATCGGTGAAGGGCATTTTGAATCATTTTGTCCAGAAGGCAAGATTCACACACCTATCTTATGATTCATAATCGAAACCTTAGTATTCCACCGGAGTGGAGTTTCTTAGTTCGGTTCGTGAATATGACCCAGTCTATGATACTTGAAGGTATGCTTGGTTTAAGTCATTAGGCTTATTCCGTTTTAAGTTTATGTTATACGACTCAATAATCATGTCTAAAACAAATAGACCATTTTGGAGGGAGGCGGTACCAAATACTATCCCATTCCTGGTGATCCTAAATTCATTGGGATCTATTGAAAATGAAAATCCATCATTATTCAAAACGAGCTTGAAATAATATTCTGTGAGTGCAGTACATAATAAACTTCGGTGATAAGTTCAAAACAAGGCCCATGAGCCAAATTTAAAGCTGATGGATCCCTCTACACTGCAGGGCATGACATACATGGTTCCCCATAGCGATAGATCCATTTCCTATCTAGTTTTCTACTTGACTTGAGTTCTGCATATTATGTCAAATGAGAACCACAACCAGTGTCTAGCACCCATGAAGTAGAATTAGAAGTTGTACAAACTTCAATAACATACATACATGTAGGTTGAGTGGTCGTGAGACCATTCTTCCTGTCATCTGTGAACTTCATGCAGGTCGACTTCCAGTGACCTAGGTTCCAGCAATAATGACATTTGTAAATCCTTCCTGCTCCACGTCTGGCTTAGCTTTGGGATTACTCGAACCCTTAGCTTTGCCGGTAAACTTCCACGTTGTTTTTGGACCACCAAAAAGCGAGAAGGAGTAGAAGTTTTAGTGTTATCCATGTTAAATGCCGACATTCATGATCGTCTTATGGAGGTCGTTTAGAGATAACTCAAACTTGTGCATATTGGCGTTCATGCCAAGCAGAGAGGAATTTATGGAAGAGACTTTAGGATGAGGTCACGCGGCCAGTTCTTGAGAACAGTGCCCGAGCGGCGTTAGTCAATCGACGAAGCCAATTATTTTTAATGATATGAGGGGCTTGTGGCTGTCCGTTTCAACTTATTTGTCCACGAGAAGAAACGAGGCGGTGTCATATCTCTCGTTTTTAGCTTCCTTTCGGAATAATTCCTCAAGTTGCCGGTATATGTCATATGCTGCCACCTTTTCATATTGAATCTGGAACGAAGGTTCCATATTGGCAAACATCATATATTGGACATCCACAGCATCAGACTTGTACTTTTGTAGGATCCACTTTTCGATGGGAGGCACTATCATTAGGTTTTGGAGAACCTTATTGTTCGGCCACGTATTCAATTCTCTCTTGGCGAGAATGATTCACAAGTTCGAGACCACTAAGTCAAAATTCGACTTATTTAGCTTGCCTTTAAAAGTCTTTGATGAAAGCAGTTCTTAGGAGTAGTAGTGGTGGTAGCCATTATAATTTTACAAGGCAAGTAAATAAAGACAACAAAATCGGTAAACTATCATGCTAAAGCACTTACAAATAAATTGTAAAGTAAATACTAATACTTGAATCTGAAATATAGTAGTATCGAGATCTATTATACTCAAATTCAAGCGAGCTCTTACATACATTTTTGAATCCGGTATAATAGTAGTTTTATCAACCAATTATGTAAAAACTACATAACTCTTGTGTAAAAGCTAACATACTATTCAAGATGCTACCCGACTTTTTGTATCTCCGACAAACCGGTTAAACGCAATTAAACCAAATAATTACTTGGAGTGATGTCGAAAGCCCTGGCATTAGTGGAAATCAACTTCAGCGTGATCCATTGTCATATCAAATTGCAAAAGCGTAACACCTGCAATCACGGTGTGCCCCGGATGATGCAAGCGATTTCTAACTTAAAATTGGCTTGATACATTGCTTAAATTTTAAATGGTGAGATATTACGCTTTTATTTTACCATGAAATTGTAGCACATAATCAAGCATATGTACAACGTAATAAAATAAGTATCTTGCGTGAAAAGAGGCGTATGATATGACCACAGGCCTATTTCATTTCAAAACTTGAAAAACTAACATTTGGCCACTAAATACATTTTCTTGTCTTACGGCTTCTTGAATCTCCTGGTTGTCTTCAATTACAATTCAAATACACTAATCCTTAGACAGCATCTGACTTGTGGGAGAAACAAAGAAAATTAAATAAAGAATATGACTCGGCCCGGGTCATTCTGATATCTGATGCAGCGGGCAAAGAAAAAAAACCGTGGGTCGTATCTATACACCTCATTTCCATTCTATTCCATAACGATATATATAGACAAAACATTAAAAGAAACAAATAAATGTACTTAATGTCATATATATTAAATAAAATGAAAATAAATATGTTCATTAATTACCCGTTACTTACAATTAGTATCAATTAATATAAATTTTTCAATTAAATATATTCACACATGATTAAAAGATAATTATTATTAATTGCAACCACTTAAATCATGGAATAATTATACAAGTAATTAAATCCAAAATTCAAAATTTAAAAGTTACCATGAAAAATATTTTCAAAAATTATCAATTAATGAAAATAATTTATGAAAGAAATATAAATCAAATTAATATTCAGAATATATGGTAATCATCTTAATGACAAAATTTATGATTTAACATTTAAAAACAAAATAAATAATTACCAATAATTTTTAAAACTAAAAATTGTAACGACAGCCAGGTGTTGAGTTGGGACCGTGCATGCGCTGAATAAGCGAGTCACCAATGATGGACAACGATAAAAATGAGTTCATTTAACGTGATAATAAAATAATACAACTGCGTCCATGGGTGAACTAGCTGACACACAGCTTCTTTGAAAAGTAATAATATAAATACAACGTCAAACGATTTGTTTTACAACAATAATTATTATGTACAATAAAAAGTCCAAATAATATAAAAGTATATTTGTTGAGGTCTTGACCACCATCGCCACCTCCGGGTGCAGCTACTCGGCCAATGCATCTCGGTCATCTGCAACCTTCCTAGGCATAAAAACGCCGCCCGTAGGAAGCAGTCGACTAAAATTTGAATGAAAACAAATATCACAAAGTTAACCTACCACTCATATAATCAAAGGATAATTCAATACCCTTACCTATTTAGCGACTAACCACCTCAATAGTTATATTTTTTATGCTACTCTCAACAGGATAAATCTTTCTTGTGGCTTTCAGATTAACACCGACAAATCCGCACCACGTCGACAACACTCACGGTACCCCTTAATCACCGGAAATATCTCTCTATTTGTTATCTTTCTTTAGTATCAGCTAATTACTTGCGACAATATACAACTCAAACATATATCTCAACATCTCATAACTCAAGCATACACAACTCGACCACTTATCTTTGGATTTAAGCATAAAGTGCTACTCTCGAGTTATAGTCGTACACCTCTTATGACTACAAATGTTTATTGTAGAACACTCAAATCGTATCATTATCTTAATACAAGCGAGCAACGTATCTCTTAAATCAAATAACTTAAGTACGGAATTATCTCACCAAATTTTTCATTTTAGTCTACGAGAGGAGCTTGTTCACCGCTGATGTTATCAGCGTCGTGGTTAGTCGCGGCTTATATATAACATGTTTGAATCAACTTTCCACTATATATAAAAATATCATCAACATTATCTATAGATTAGCCACAAACGTCGGTTTCTAATTTTTATACCTAATGCCCTCATTCAAAAGTTATCTCAACCATTAACTTGACTCAACTTTTAACCTTAAAGGATGTATAACGGTGATTAATACTGACTTAGGACCCTCAAGAAAATGCGATAATATTGTCAATAATCAGCGAAACCTAATTAGACATAATTTCATCAAGGCAACATCTAGTATAATCGGCTAGCGTTCATAACCAATAAACAAGTCATAAAGCGGATCATCTGACACCATAGAAAATTTAAACAACATGTCAAATATGAATAAGACATATATATATATCCCAGGACTACCTAATAAGGTCATCTGACATAATTCCAAGAAGTCTCGGACATAACATATGGAGGTATAATAAAAAGTTTCGATAAGCTTTTAATCACCGGAAAGAACTCAAGAGACTTCGACAAACGACTACAACTCACAGTCATCGAACCATCATCTCGTATCTGCCCAAGCTTTCAATGCGCGTATGCTCGATCGTCTACTGCGGGGAATGGACAATCGATAATCACACCACTTATGCAGTATAAGGCCAAGCCGCACTTATACCGAGATATAAGGCCAAACCATACTTATACACACAAAGTATAAGGCCAAGCTGCACTTATACACTAAGTATAAGGCTGCAGCAGCTTATACACCAAGTATAAGGCAAACCCTTTACACTAAGTATAAGGCAAACCCCGCACTTTTACACCTAAGTATAAGGCACACCGCACTTATACACTAAGTATAGGCAAACCCGTATACACAAAGTATAGACCAATAGGCGTCACATATCACGCGAGAAAGGAGAGCCACCTAACCCCACAATCATCTATTATGAGGTCGCGTCCTAATACTCAAGTCACCATGAAGTCACGCATAACTCCAACCAACACATCTAGATAACCAACTACTCTACTCCCAAATAATGTCCAAGCACACAAGCTAAAAACATCTCATAATCATAAATCAATCTGTAGCCGACAAGGCCACAAAAATACCAAAGAATGGCGACAAGGCCCGCGAGAAAATACAACGATTGCGAGGCCTGGAAATACAGCGATGCCGACAAGGCCCGCAGGCCAAGAACATAAGTTGGGAGTCTAAGCTAGTACTTACCTCGAGCAATCTTCAAGCATACAAATACAATCGCATAATCATAACCGGCTCACCTGAATGAATCACATAATCAATCAAACAATTACGTATACCGTTCTCGCGTAATCATACCTCAATGTCATGTATACCATTCTCACATAATCATACCACAATGTCATGTATGCCATTCTCACATAGTCATACCACAATGACATGTTCACACAATTTAAAAGTAGAAATGCGTAAGTAGCACCCGTGAGATAAGTACTCCGCTTGGTTGCTTGATAGAGAAGCGTCCGTCTAATGGAGTCAAGTGCCTTTCCCCGTTCGCGTCTAATCAAAACACCGAAATAACAATTACTACTACTTAACAATTTTGTATATCTTAATTAAATTTATGACTTTTCAACCCATTTTAGTTACAAATTAACTACTTAAAGTATAGTTGCTACTTATGTTCGAAGACTATTAAAATAGCCAATTTCAACTATTCGATGTCCATTATCGATCGACACCTTAACAAAATACTAACATTTTCAACCAATTTCAATCAACCCAATATATCAACTTTTCCAACTAATCAAACCCGTTTCTAAATCTCAATCAGAAAGCCCGTTGACTACTGAAATCTAATAAACTAATTTCAACATATTCACTCAACAACTTATAAATCATAATTTCCCACCTCAACAATCACAATAAAGGTCAATAACATATTTATACTATCAACAACATTTAGAAAAAGTCAAACCAAAATCAACTCGAAAGTCAACTCATTATATAACCAACTTTCTACCCCCAAATATCGATTATCATCAACTCTTATATTATAATCTAAGCCTAAACAATAATTATATTCCAATAATATCTCATAAGGAAAACCAAAAGATCAACCCAAAATTCCAAAAGTCCAGCGACCACAAAATGTCGAAATTCCATCAAATACGTAATTTCAGCTCAAGAATAATAATTTAGAATCCAGAATCGATTGGAGCACTAAAATCAAATTACAAAAACTCAACCTAAAAAGTCAACTCGGGCGATCTCCCAAAATATTCAACAAAGATCGAACCTTTTGCATAGAAGAAGAGGGCGATGAGGAAGCTCTCGAAATTTGAGGTCAGCTCATGAGATGGGAGAGAAATCGAAGAAAAAATAAAGGGGGAGAAAGAGTCACGCTCGTCGATCGCGAGAGAGGGAAGAATTGGGTTTTTGTTTTTGGTTTGGGCTTATGTTGATTCGTAAGTGAGTCGGGCCCAATAGTCAACGGTGACAATCGAGCAGTTTATTCGTCGATACCTCTGGGTTTAACTTATCTCGACAACTAACTTCCAAACATCAACATTTTTACCCTCAAATTATATTACCACCCAACTAATATAATTACCATTCGATTACAACTTTAGAATCCTAAATACGAAATGTCTTGCCAACCCGACCGATTGACATATTTTCAACTATTCAACTTAGAAATTTTTATTTCTCAGAAATACTCTACCGAACTTAACTAGTATACTACGGTATGTGTGAAATGCCGGAGCAGTTATTACAAAAATAATTACATAAAATACATTTGGGATTTTCTAAAGCGGACGACGAACTTCCAGCGGGGGAAATATGACGACCTCGGCCACCAGTCGACACGCTCCGGGTGGTGCGGAGTATGGCAGATGAGCTATCCTGGGTGGCGAACCGTCCAAATCCATGCCCGGACGCGCCTTTATAGGGCTCCCGCAAGTCCGACGACGTATATTGGTAATTAATTTCAGTTTTCAGATTAATTGTAACTTTTGTAAAAATGATTTGGAGGCTCTAAAAAATTCAAAAAATTCTGGGATTCAACTTGAACATCAATAATATTACTATTGAACACGTCCAATTGGAATTTCTTCAAAAACACTTCTAGTTTTTCGATTAAATCCAAAACAGTCCAGAAATTAAATAACTTTTTCGGAGTACTTAAAAATTTCAAAAACTTATTGGTACAGATTTTCTAAAATATCTAACTTCCCTCTACGTAAAATCGCTTGATTCTACCTAAAATTAAAATGCAAATTATTCAAGTTTTTAATCCCTTTCATTTCATGAAACAATTAAACAAATAGCAAATCATCAAAATCAATATAATAAAATGATGATTTTAGCCATGTGATATATATACAAAATGGGTTGATTTTTTTCATATTATATATTCATCAATTGAATATACAAATCATGAATCAATCTAATTAATTAACAACTACGTCAACACACAAATCGAATTAGATAAAATACATCCAAACTTGGTAGGCTCTGGAGACATTTGTTAGAAATCTAGTATGAATTTTTACTCGTGATAAAACACCAAATTCTACATCCCGGATCCTCAAAAATAATATATATCTAAAACACATAAATTGCAATATGAATAAAAAGAGTTCTTACATTGCGGCGGAAGGCGAAATAAAACCAACTCCTCGAAGCCAGCGTGAATGCCTTGAAAAACTCTCGATTGTATCGACACCAAAATGATTTCCTCTAGATTGTACACAAGGAGGGAATCGAATCCGAAAGCTTGAACTTGCTAGAGTTGTGAGGAACAAAATGGAAGAGAAATTCTCTTCCAAATACTAGGGAGAGGCGGCTTTTTCCAAGGAGGCAGTTTGTAGAATAGAAAAAAGCCTTGTTTAACTCTTTAAATACCAAATGCCTAATTCCACCCATTAAGTAACTCGTTAAGAAATCAGTTTAACTCGTTAACTTAATTAGACCGGTATGGCTCCTAATCAAATAATGAGTCACTAGTGAGTTGTTCCCTTTTAATTAACTTGACAATCAAATTAAAATAACACACAGTCCTTGTCGAATAACTTATCAGTTATTCATCGAATTTAAATTGTAATTGATTAAACTTGCAAGTTTAACCAATTGATGTTCATCAATATATATTTATCAAATATACAAATATTGAGAGATACATCTCTTAATATACAAGTCTCGTTTAATTTCATGCATGAAATATAATTCGAATATCACTGTATGTGTGTGACATTCTACGCTTAGATAATAGTAAGTTGTATAATAATAATAGACCAATTACTATTATTATAACGATTAATGAGTAAGATCTAGTAATCGCTCATAACCCCTTAAATTATCATGAGAACCCACACTAGTAATATACAATTACTAAAGGTGAACAACCAAGTTCTAGTAATCACATTTAACCAACCTAGTAAATGAATTGATATACAATTGTGCATGAGGCATAATAAAGAGAATCCAATTTTCATTGATTTCCAGCAGCTCTCATGATCTAAACGATCATCCAATCTAATCATTAGGAAAATGGCTATCTTATGTTTCTAAACTTAAAGAGTTGTGACTCTTACGGGTTTCTCCACTAGAAAGCCCCCATGGGGGATTTCGCGTTGAGATTATTATTTCAACTAAGCGTGAGAGTAATAACGACTATGAATGGATTACGCATTCATATAATGTAGTTAAATTAGATTGAAAAAGCAAAAATTGCTTTGTTCAATCAATTGCTTATGTTATTCTAGAAAGTAAACAAACTAACTCCTTCGAAACTTTGGATCGTTCATTTTCTTCGATCTCGTGAAATCAAACCTTGATTTAATCACAGAAGAATATATCAACTCCGAGATGCTTGCTCAAGTCCACCCGTGGATCTTTAAACTTGCATGAATCTCTTAGGTCCTTTAGGACATGCAAAGCCGAAGGTAATGATTACAATCACGTCATAACTTGACAGCGTACAAGTAGTCTTTACATCCATCATCCGGTTTCTCGACCATAGAATCGGCGATAGCTAGATTTTGTGGCGAGTTAGCCAAGTCTCAAGTTATAATCGGAGTAGGTTTTTACAACACAGCTAAGTTGTGTTGAAACACATCTCTATCTTGTTAAATGCATATTCTTTATGCATTATCAATACTAATTGAGTAGTAATGTTGTAATGCAGTTCAAGCTTCTTTAGTTTATTCTCAGTATACTAGACTAAGCCCCATTAATAGATACTTGGCTAATAGTATTCCATATGAGATAGCTGTCATGACACCATTCTCACATTGATTTCAAGCGAATCAACAAGCTGATCTGTTTCTGTAACCATAGTTACCTCTATTCTCTTAAAAGTTACTACAAAGCGTATTCATCCGCGTACTAGTAAACCCACAACTCCTATGATGGGGATCGTGATATGTCATGGTCATGGTGTACAACATGATCTGACATGGCATCTGTTAGTCGTATTACCATGTAATAGATTCAACCGCTCTGATCGCGTGAGGTCCTTACTTGTGGGAAGCAGACCTCACAATAGAGGGGTGTCATGCCAATAAGAAATAAATATCATAGAATTTTAATCCATCATAGATTTTATTCACCTCAAACTTCATGACTCTCATTATAGCTTGACAGCTTAAATATAAAATTAAGCTTATATTTAAGTGACTAATATAGCATATGTCACGTATATGCGAGTGGACTTACATATGTACGATAATCAATTACTATTATACCTTGCAAGGTTATAATGAAGTCACTTTAATTACTCAATGTACAAGACATTATGTGCAGTTGTCTCCACTATAAACTTTAAGGAACTTTCGAGGTTCACGCTCTTGACCCGTTTTGATTTTAATCAAAATATCAAGATGAGGATTTTAACTCCATTATACTACATCTGGTTGCAACTTGGATCTTGTGATACAATCAATTTCCTTTTTATTCTCGTTTGAGATGTGAACTTCCAAAAACAATGTCAAACATCCATCATCTTCAGATCATTGCTTAAGACATTCTTTGGTCACTCGGCAAACACCACGTATTTACGACACGTTGGTAAATAAGGAAAAATTTCATAGACATGGGCATAGTCGACCAATGAATACATTCAACTTGGTCAAAACCAAATGTTTGATTCATTTATGACTATATTGTTCATTTAGTGGAATTACATTTCTTACTTCTGATGAATCACCATCTAGAAGGTAATAGAGTGAGTTATATACTAAACTACGTGTATTCAGTTCTATTTCTCATATAACCTTAAGCCATCTATTAAGGTATGATTTTATTCACAACATCATGTCTCTTTACATTAGGCGTTAGCAATACATCGAGGCGTGATGTCACATAATATTCTGATATAATCGAAGGTCAACCTTTGAATTGAATTATGCTCCTAAATCGACTTGAATACATTCAAGTCATATATTTAATTCCATTCTTTATACTCCATAATGAAGATACTATACATACAATAAATTATAATTCTATAGTAGATGGAAATAAATATCAGTTGCCTTCTAGTTATGTACATGATGACATAGTCTCAACATTAGACCCCATGTTAAATTATGTCTACATCAGTGACATAACACTAACTTGTCCGTTCGAGACATTTCAAAGTTTGTTTGTCAAACATAACTCTTGAGTTGTCTCACTGTTGAGTATGAATAAATTTAATTTAAAGGTAGGTGCAACAACTTTCAATATGTAAATTTATTCCATTCATTGTGTTTTAATTACATTGAATACAATTCTTACTTAGTAATCAACTCAGCAGTGACACGTCTATGGTAGAATGAAATTACTTGGATATACAAAATTGAAAGAATTCATCCATTGTGTTTAACTTCATTAAACACAATTATTTACTACGTATCTTAGCAGAAATGCGCCTTTAAGATCAGAATGATGTCTAAATTCTTTGGATAATGCATTACTCTGTCAAATGATACTTATTTAGAACGATAAAGTATTTATATGGTCCTCCCTTTCTTATCGAATTCGTGTATCATTCAATGACATATCCATGATCAACTTGTATGTGAGGAAGAACAAACCAAGATGCGAACCTCCTGCGAAGTCTAGTAGAGTTGACTCGATTTATCTTTGCAAGATTAAACTCAAATCTTGTTAAGTCATTTGTCATTAGTCTCGCTCAAATGACTTTTGTTATTCAAAATATCATGTCTTTCATAAGAAATCTTGGTTCCAAAAATAATTTGGAGTTTCAACCATTAGGTGGATGATTTAAAGCGTATTGCTCTTATATGTAGTCACCTATAATTACTGGAAGCTCAATTATCTTTTCTTCGTGCACTTGTACCACAACCTACCGTGCTTGGATCTGTCGCCCAGTCAAAACCATGTGAGTCAACGATGTCACAAGACACTAGCAGTTTAGCCATAATGACATTGTGATTTTGATAACAAATCATTTGAGATATGAGGTTTTATCAAACCTCCCTCTTTCTATTTCTCAAGTGTTATTAAATATCCTTCTTTCGGTGCCTAATGTTTGAAATAATGAAATTAATCATTAACTTCAAATCATAGTTCTTTGTGCACTCAACTTTACAAGTGATGTGCGAACCAAATAGACAATATTGCTTGTCTGGTTATACAAACCACAAGCTTATGCTTCATCACAATTCATGAACAAAGTTCATCTTGTTGATGAAACTAGATACCAACGACATGTCTTGAAATGTAGATACACAACATTCAAGATCATCAGCTTGATGTTCTGATTAGGTTATCAAAGAGATTAAACTATTCATTTAATGCTTGTATGGTGGCTAAGAGAATATAACATATTAGTCTTCCTTAGAATCAGCCCTTTAATTGAGATCAAAATTAATTACCTCTCGATCATTTCATCGGCGTCGTTCACTTGAACCTAAGTTCATGTAGCCTACGTAATCAAACCAAGTATCCAGTAATTGTGGTACTTGTTTCACCGTCTCTTATTACATAACCATCTTGATGACTTATGAAGAAAAATGAATTTAGCATTTATAACACTATGTTACCATAAGTTTATGGATATTCTCCTTAACTTGTTTTATTTCACATAAAGTTATATTTTTAATTTGCTCAATTAAAGGTAAATAAAAGAGTAACTTCAGTCTACCAATCATAAATATGCAATCATAGATAGTGCGGTTCAAAACATCTAACATATTACAAATAAATTGAAAATATTATACTTGTACAACAAATCTCCCAAAATATACAAGGTATCAAGATTGGCTGTGGTTGGAATCCAAAGCGCTTAACCTTTGCATACATTTTGAATCCCAACACAATGGTAGATTAACCTTAATCGAATTGTGTATCACGACACAACTCTTGGAGTCGGCTAACACTCCTAACGGGGTCCTCTTTCGACAATGTATCACCAAGCCCTGACGTTAGTGGAAATCATCGGTTAGATACCAATTAAACCGTCGTTAGTTTTGGAATGATTATAAAGCCCACAGCCGTTAGTAAATCACTTCAGCATGATCCCATTGTTATACATCCACGGCACTAGTACACACGCCATCGCGGTGTGCCCGGTAGTCTGATAAGTTTCACAACATTAAAAATGGTAAATTTTAGTGGTGAGATTAATATTATTTGTTATTATTTAGCATGTCATAAGCAGATACTCAACTAATATACTGTCGTGAAAATAAGACAAATAGCCACATTTAAGGAGGAATATTTGATATGATCCTAAAAATAAAATAGACTATTCTGACACTTTACAAAGTGTAATACTAACATAAAGTCTCTTCGGGAATTTTGCAAAAACTTGATCTTGTGTTGTTCAATTTTTTGGAAACTTCCAAGTTTGCTAAATAAATGCAACAGCATGCATCTTGATGCCTCCTTGGCTTGATACATGTATTTTTTAACCAACTAAAACGACACGTAGGCTTGTGGGTGTAACTTGACCAGTCGGCCACGAGTGGACTGCATCATGAGCACGAACACCGGTCGCAAATCGTGGATGACTCATTTTAAAGACAGCTTGTCTTTAAACAAATCGAAATTTTACAATAAAGTCCTAAAAAGAGCGGTTTAAATAAAAGCGATCCATCGTAGCGATACCTAATCACCTGAAATTCGATCCATAAACACATAAAATCCCCAAAATACTTTACATCATTTGCCAAAATACATTAATAAAATCAGCTCGATCTGAAATCAATACCACATGATGAACATGACTAAAGCGAAACAACAACTACAACAACTAAACGAAATTTGTGAGGATCATCACGCCGCCCGTGGATTCACCTAAGCTCCAAACCACTATCGGCATAAACAAGATGAAGATGTCAAAGTAAGCCACACCTTAAACTGACAGAAAATCATGCATGAAGAATAGGGTATATGCTACGAAGCTTAGTGAATACTTATCAGGGGGTGGAACTAAGTCCCTGAGCAATGGTAAATATAGCTAAGAATCATATATATATATATATATATATATATAATATATATATATATATATATGAATATATATATATATATATATATGCATATATATATATCAAGATAATCTCCAATAATAAAAGAAAGATACATATCAAGGCCATAACTTATGAGTTCAAGGGAATTCTTATACATGCTATAACTATGAGTTCAAAGGAACAACATATCGTAACAAGCATGTCAATAAAGAATCAACCAAAGATAGAAATCACCACAATCCACATGAAGCCATAACCCACGAAAGTCCAAGCAGATACCAAATTCTAGCTATCAATCATCCATCTCCAGTCTCTCAGCTATACTCAAAAGCATCCAACAAACACAATAGACCTTTCCTTCTTTCAACATATCCGACTTTCTACACTAATGTGCATATAAACAACCTCGACCCACAAGGAGAACAACGCAGCCTGCTAGTATAAGGCAATAAAAAGCGGACTGTTATTTGCCAAATGCGAGGGCAATAACAACACGCTCCGATACCAAAGTGCAGGCAATAGCAACACTTCGGTGCGAAGTACAGAAGCTGATAACAACACACTCGGTGCAGTACGGTAATATGACAGGCGATCATCCGCAATCATTTCCTACTCTTGGGGTAATTTCGCTAATACTCAAATCATCCATGATCCATCTTAAATATCCAACAAGTCAAATCAGCCCGGAAAGCCTACACCCCAGCTTGGCTCAAACACATTCAAAATCACCTATGATTCCAACTAAACATCTCGATAACTCAACTACTCAATTTCCAACATCAATCAACAAGATAACACAAAATTTCACAATATCATGCTCAAATATCAATCACAATCAATAATATTCACATATATAAGTCTCAAGTAATCACACAAACAATATCATAGCTCACACAATTCAAGTAAATACATATATACACCCGTGAGATAACTACTCACCTCGGCTAGCTATATAAGCTCCACACAATCACTGACAACCGTCTTTTCCATGATCAACGCCTAAACAAGCATTCAAAATTATAATTACTACTTATAATATACAACTAGTAATATAGCTTATGCTTCTTATATCTTTTTATCTCATATTTATACTCCCGAAAATAACTTAACTTGAAAGTTCCTATTATAAATTACCGACTTTAGCAATTATAGTTACCAACCCAACAACTCACAGGTGAAAATATTACTCTGGCGGCGTTAAAGCGACTAAAAACAGAACTTCCAGCCACCCCAAATCACTAATCAGAGCGGCCCCTCACACACCCCCGATTCCAACACTTTAAACAACTTCATCAGTCAAAGAAATGTTTTCAACCAATTAATCATATAATCAACCTTAAATTTTAAAAATCAATTACCGCTCAAATACAAAAACTGCTTCATAATATTCTCTTCCAATCAGCATCAAACATCAACATACTCCCAAACAACTATGTTAGGATCCCAAAACATCATAATACAATTTAAACAAATTTAGAAAAAAGTCAACCTAAAAAGTAAACTAACCCAATCAACACATTTCAACACCTAAAATCCAATTATAATCACTACCCGATCACATAATTCAAGCTTAGAGGATAACCCACATACCATTTACAACTTTCAAAATTCAAAACCAAAAAGTCAACCTCTCCAAAAACATAAGAAAATATCACAAAGCTTCAAACTTTCTTACCTTAATGAGTATAGAATGATGAGGGAAGATGAAAATCAACTTTTAATGTCTTGAGCCACAAAGAATTGGAAGAAATGGAAGAAAAAATTTCAAGGGGAGCTAGGGGGTTCGGCCCTCTCTATGGGGAAGAAAGGAATTGGCTTGTTTTGGATGAAGATGAAACATGATAAGGATGAGGAGATATTTAAGGAATGGCTTAAGTCCCGTTTGGTTTCGGTTAATTTCTCCACTTTCCGTACTTAAATCTCAATGAAACCGATTTCAAATGTGTTATTCCCCGAGGCATATATTACTACTCATTCTCGTCTGACCTCTCGATACTATTCGAAGTATTGATATATCTCTAAGATTCCCTTGTGAGCCGATAAATATAATTTAATAAAATCGATTAGGCGTAACGGAGTTATTCTGATCTACCCACCTAATAATTTCTCCACAAGAATTCTCAACTCGGCGATCAGTAAACAACTAATGTCAACTCTCGGAAACCACCCAAAAGGAAGCAAAAACAATTACAACTAACCTCCCCATGTGAGCGATTTGCGGGTATGAGCTCACCATGTCATCTCGAGCTCCCGATACAAGCTTCTTCCATGCTGATTCCTCCACAAAACTTTCACCCAGGCCACACCTAATTCCTCGACACGCTTATACATACGGTCCTAAATTTCACGGTCTCTCCTCAAGCGTGAGGTCCTCCTCAAACTCCACCCGGTGGCGATCTAAGAATGTGCGACTCGTAGGGATATAATTCCTCGGCCAAGATACATAGAACACATTATGGATCCCTGTCAAGCTCGGAGCAACGCCAAGCGATAAGCCACGGGTCCAACTTTCCCCAGATCTGAATGGTCCAATATAACAGGACTCAGCTTTCTTTTCCTCCCCAATCGCATCGCACCCTTCCATGGAGATATCTTGAGAAAACACGATCGCCAACCTCGAAGATAAATTACGCTCTACGACGTCGGCATGCGCCTTCTGCCTGATGCAGCTGTCTCGGATAATTGTATCAACTTTGATCCGGCTCATGACCTCTAAACCAACTCGGAGAACCATGCCTTCTTCTGCCACCGTTTCCAGCAAACTTGGGTCCGACACTTCCGCCATACAGCATACTCAAAGGTGCCATCTCGATCTTGGCATGAAGAGTACATTATTATAGCGAACTCCGTCTCGGGCAACTCATCGTCCCGACTCAGGAGAAACTTAGGACACAGCCACGAAGCATATCCTCTAATGTCAATTGTCCTCTCGGATTATCCATTTATTTAGGAATGAAAAAGAAGTACTCTGACTCACTCTGGCTTGTCTCCTTAAAACCCTCCGAGTCTCGAAGTAATCGCATCGCGATGCGAAATGATCTACACGGAACCCCATGCAACCTCGCAATCCCGATTGACATAAGTCCTCGGCCAGGCTTCGGGCCGTTAGTAGATCTAATAGGTAAAAGTAGGCGACTTGACGGCTATCCACAATCACCCGAGATCCCATCATTTACATACCTCAGCGACCTAGGAAGCCCAATCTGAAGTCATGGTAATATTCTCCGTCCACTCAAGAATAGGAAGAGTGCGCAGCAATCACGCGGGGATGTCTATCTTTCGCGCCGCTCAGCGACAAACCAAACAACCGCCATGAACTCTGCGATTTCTCTCTCCATTCCGGCCACGATAAGTCAACCTGAAATCCTTGTACATCTTACGTGCTACGATGATGCCATGCTATAAGCATTATGAGCCTGCATCCAAGAATCTTTCTTGACTAAATGAATACGGTTACCGTAACTTTGTCATCCATCCTCAAAAGATCCACTACCGTCAACCGTGAAATCTACTGCAATATAGCCATTCCTCACTTCCCTACGATATTGTAGCCTCTGCGTCACAAATGCGCAACTCGAATTGATCGAAATGCTGAACTACCATATGAGCGATTATTTCACCCATCATTACCAACGTGGAGTCGACTCTCCATTGTTTCATCTCCCATCTTGGATCATTTGCTTTCTCCTTTCGGTACCGGCGCATCGCCATATTTGCCTTTCACGCGGGTGATACTCGATAGTCGCATCATGGTACTAATGAACTTCCGTCCACGCTTACGCGCGAATTCAATTCCCTTTGCGTCGGAAGATACTTCAAACTCTTGTGGTCGGTGAAAATTTGGCATTTAACACCATACAAATAGTGTCTCCACAATTTCAGCGCAAAGACTATTGCCGCCAACTCAAGATCATGAGTCGGGTAATTCTTCTCGTGATTCCGCAGTTGTGGAGCATAAGCAATCAAGCAATACGTAACTGG